>CAIGRK010319112.1:0-12940 GCA_903798315.1 Fraxinus greggii | reverse complement strand
CACCGTCTCGCAGGCGGCAATGAATATTTGGTTGTCATGTTTGCTCCAATGGGCATACGTTCGCGCCGGTGCTTGCGTCTGGCTTGGGGGAGGGTTGGAGGTGGAGGAGCGAATTGTAACCCATCTGCGATGACAAGTGGGGAACATCAGATTGTTAGTGGGATTAGTCGCATTTTGTGAGCTCTTCTAAAGGCAAGAGATTTTGCAGTAGTAAATAATCAAATCAATTTAGTAGAAAGAGGAGAACATTCCTGCAAATCTAAAAAATGGCTCTGAAGCAAATCTGAGAAGTGAAGGTGGCTCAGATTTGCTGGGGATTAGGTAGTATTCTCTGATGTGAAAATTAAATCTAACGACAACCGTTGATGACAGCTGTGGATCCATGGTGTGAGAGTGATGCCTGTTGGCCGGATAAGTTTTCCAGACTGTCGACAACTCTGTTCGTGGAGAACCTCTCCTGGAGAACTCCTCCGTCTCATAGAGGGAAGGAGATGTTATGAAGTTTCTTGGGTTTGGATCTGCGAAGGTAGCTCACATCTGGAATCTGCAATTTCGGAGGCAAGGATCTGTAGAAGGCGAAGGAAGGACGATTGGGAGAGAGGAAAAAGGGAAAGGCAGTGGTTGACTGGTTGTTGAGGCGTGTAAATAGGAGGGGGTAATTTTGGTAATGGGTGAGTAAAAGGGGAAAATTGGTGAGAGAAAGGTGTCAGAGTGTTTCCTTTAACAATTGTGCCACATTCCAATTTTTACTTATCAACGGTAGGAATTGTAACTCGATGCACCCAGACAGGTCCTTAGTCTATATTTTCCTGGTGTAATATGTTTCCCATCTTTGAAGGATTCACGTAGCCGACTTCAATTTTTTTGGGAACAAGGCTTGTTAATCTTTTTCATAATTTGGCATAAAAAATGTTAAAACAAATTGACAGTGGATACGATGTGTGTTTGATCATCTATAGGAGCCAAGATTTATTGATGTTTTCTTGTGCTCTTGCAGATACGATTGGCTGTCTAAAAAAAGTCTACGGACGGGCTACTTTTTGTGGGCAATGATTGCTTACGGCTCAGGTATAGTAAATTAAATGCTGACTTTTAACATAATTCTCTTTCTTGTTTAGCTTTTGATCGATCACTTCTCAAGTCATAATAATGACATTATCTATTTAAAATGTACTATGGCTGGATATTTACCATTTGACAAGCTGCATTGGCTCTTTGGTAGGGAGGATTATACAATTATTAAAGAAGAAAACAAAGCTAATTTTGTTTTATTATACTGCATTACAACACGTCTTGAAGGGGTTCTTGTTTATATGGATAGTTAACGCTCTAATTATCGACTCTTAAAATTTTCATCACAGGTCTTCTTGTTACGTATGTGGCTTTGAACATGATGGATGGACATGGCCAACCAGCTTTGCTTTACATCGTACCTTTCACACTAGGTAGGTAACAAGGCACGTCGAAAAGAGAGTGAAAAGCCCGTAATTAGCTTATAGAGTTGATTCTCCCGCACTAATTTTTCTTTTGTACCAGGCACATTTATAACATTGGGAAAGAAGAAAGGTGATTTGAAGCACTTGTGGACCCGAGGAGAACCTGATAGACCTTGCCCACATGTCCAACTTCAACCCATCGAAGAATGAGACTGTAAAACACTCCTGACATCTCTTTTAGTGTGTAAGATTCGGATACGATATTGGGTAGATTAGAACAGATGTTGAATCTGGAATGACTAGTGTTGTGAAATGTTATAACCAGTTCCCCACCTAAAAAAGAGATTTGAAGATGTGTTACAGAGAAGAATGTTATGTGAATTTACCAGAAACTGTTGCTTGCCATTGGACTGAAGTAGAGTTTACTCTTCAGCTTTGTGTATAACATGCCTATCGATATAGGCCAACAAAAATCTTTGAACTAGATGTGTAAGTTGTTCGGCTTGGTCTGGTTGTTGCCTATCCTCCTGGCTTGGTATCCCTAAAACTTTTGGGCCCGCCATTGCCCGGGGTTTAATAATTTTGTATGAACTCAGCTGATTTTGGATTCGGGTCTGAAAGGAGTGCAACGCCTGATCCAACTTGAAAGGAATGGGTTGAATCGGTAAGTGGACACCCCTCTTTGATTTTTGAGTTCGTTAGAGATTGGAGATGCACAGCAATAGTCTTGACAATTTGGAACTCGAAGGTTTGGTTCATGGTTGTGGCTAGTGCATATGCAGATTTTGTGGTGAATATTCTGGGAGGATTTTTTTGTATATAAAATGAAGATATTCTAAATTGAATAATATTTTTCTGAGGGAAATTGTATTTTCCAAATTTCCACCCAACATAAAAATTGCAAATATTTACATCACTTCAATTTGATATTGCTGTCTACCTAGCAATACAAAATCTTATCCAAACTCTGTGGATATTCTTTTACAGGAGAAAAACAATAAATTAACAGCCATAGGTTTTTGCTCTGGAACTCAAAACCACATAAAGGAAAACCACAACGTTAAAATTGAACCTCCAATGAAAAATTCAAAATTGTGTCGATCAACCTGAATGTGAATCCTCAACATTGAATGTTGCTAACTCTTCTGGTCTCGATCCATTGGCAAGGCAACTCAGCTGTGACAGAAAAAAAGCTGGGCTTGTTCCCATTTCGATGATGATAATTTAAGATTGATTTTGGTGCTAGTCTAGTCCTGCCGATGGGACAACAAATCACTATGAGTTGGTTCAAATTTTTGATGGTCCTATCTACAAATCGAACGATGATGAAGCTGTTCCTGCAACAGAAGAAGAAACAGACAATTACCACTCAACTTAGTTGACAAAAGCAACCAGTTTTATGAATAAAACTTGCAAAATTATTATGATATTTTCAAATCGTCCCTACATCTGTAAAGAAGCAATTCAGAAATTTCACCAGTAATGATAATGATAGGAGAACTGAGTTTCAATGAAGGAATCCAAAATTATTATGAAAAAAAAGCCTAACAATGTGTATTGCTATCAACGAAATTTCAGGAATATAAAAGAATAGGGACACACAAATTCAATCAACTAAGGCCTCATTTTTCTCTATTTATCCTATGCAGACAAATATGACGTGCTCACTCAAAAATGAAAATCCTTTTTACCAAATTTCAAGCCAATAGATGGATTTTGAAATGTAGATTACCAAAATGATGACAGCTACTAGGCACAGAAAACCCATCAACATGCGAAGATTGTACCATGGAAACCTCACATGATCGAGCCTTGCAATTTATTTGCATAAATTTTGAATTTCCTCGAGTAATCATTTGTATTAATGCTCACCGGTAAAGTTCTCCTCTCTTGACCCAGGGAAAGAATTTCTTGCATTCTATCAGGCCAATCTGAATTCAATCTTCTTGCAAAGTCTTCCACTTCCCTGATAAAGAAGGAAATTATTATCAGACAAAAGGGAAGATCTAAAACAAGAATGGCAAGGAAATTCAGTTGTATCTCGACGCTAAGGGATACCCAATGCTCAACTTGTGGGGAGGGGGTGTTCTCAAAATTGCATTGCATGGTATGAGTTGCAAGAATTTCTTCATTACTAACTGCTAGTAACATATGGAATAAATCCATGGCACGTCCTAGGAGAGGAAGCACCTAGTATTTAAGATAATCCATAGCAGGCCAATTCACACAGCAGTATTACTGAATTTACTTTTCAAACCCATTAGGAAGGGGAAAGAGTTAATTGGAAGACCAATTATCAAATTCCCAACATGAGCAATAATGACATGGTGAAACCTAACTGTCTATCTGCATCCGGCAGGAACCAGATAAGAAACTAAAATCACTAAACAATGTTCTTAAATTCTTTAAATACCCTTTACTCGCAAACATTTATAAATAATTGAACAGTACAAAAAATGAATACTTGTGAAATATCGAGCTTGCCTATCAATTTTTTCTTTAATAGCAGGGTCGATATCATCTTCTAAATCTCCATCATCATCATCAAATTCATCCTCACGTGCAAATGTGTCATCTCCAATGTCCAGCAACTTTGATGTTTTACCAAGGCTGGGTAGAAAATTGCAACGGGCCAGAGCATCTCGACATACAGAATTAAGTTCATTTGAATCCTGAGACAGAACAGGATATTAATCCAACTTCTCTGAGTCTACGTGTGCACATGGTGCATCATGCATGTGTAATTAGAAAAGCCAACAAAGATGAAACTTAAATAGCTGTAAAACAAGTATGAAGCAAACTAGGCAACTAAGGAAAGCCAACATCGTTGCCCTAACCTTGTTACTTAAATCTAAAGCATTGCTCGAAGAAGAGATGCTGTTTGAAGTGCTAGTGCTATTCAAAGGAGCATTCTTCCGATGGTCTTTCCTCCCGCGATTCTTCTTCTTATTTTTAGAAGTTCTAGGCTCCTTAGAATCTGCAAATATAATCCAATATGTAAAGCAAAATCCTTAAAAAATATATTAAAGAGGAGATAGAAAGATGAAGAAAACGATTGCATGAATTAAGGATCAAAACCATTTATTCCTGAAGGATAAACTGCAGAAATCCAGCAAACATAAGAAAAGCATAATCAGGTGCTGCCAAGCGAACCAGTTGTAGTAGTGAACTCATATCACTCAAAGAATGAAGTGTGAATCATATTCATTGGGAAAAAAATCTTAAAAACTAGGGAAGTCTAATAAATTTAGCACCAAGAATAGTAGGTTTCTAGAAGTCAAGGTAGATTACGGGACAAACAAAATATAAAGAGAGGGAATAAAACATATAACTAAAAGTCTAAACAAATTCGACCATAAAGTAAGAAATGTAAGAAATTTAATAAATTGTAAAGCAGTCATGTCAATGGATAAATAGAACCCCCACCCCCGCACCTACCCTTTCATTCTCTCTCTCCCCGACCAATCACCTCAGTCTCACAAAATAAGAAGGAAAGGAAGAAAGATAAGGTGTTAACTAACTATTTATTCTTCTCAAAAGGTAAAATATGTGCAATTTGCTTCGTCTTAATCCAGTTTATAAAGGTCCTTTTCTACAATAGATTTCCAACCATAATTTCACAATGTTCCTGCAGCTCATTTCAGCACAAAAATTATTCTGCTTATATAATTTATGTTTTGAATTTAATGTGGAATTTATTGTTTCTTATCTACGAGTTTAAAAGAAATAACGATATAAATCATGAAAGTTTCCCAGAATAATTGTTTGACCAAATTTCTAGAGCCAATTATTTATTATGAAAGATACTTTTTATGTTTAAACTATGTAAATTCAGGAGCTCTCCTAACTGAATTATATCCGGATTGAACACCTAACTATTCTATTCCTTTGCAGACTCCAGCTTTCTGAATCCAGCATCAAGACATTCTTTTGATCATATTTTTTTAACATTCATCATATGCTATCAATCTTCTCAAATGCATCTCACCAGCCACAAGGGCTAAGTCCCAAACGTGATTAAATAACAAATCTTGTTCCTCACCACCATGTACAATTCAAATATCTCAACTGACAACGGATATGAAACCATACCACCGACAAAACAAATTTAGTAGAAAAAAATCTGGCAGCACCAACAACCTATTTGTTCGGTTTTAGGATGGTAAAGGCTTCTATTTCCTCCATAAGTATAGAAATAAAAGGAAGTCAAACAGAGACAACTAAATACCTCCATTTCCTCCATTAATAAATGACAAGAGGTCATCAACTGAACGGTCATCTACATGCTCCTCTTCAACCTCGGCAATCTACAAATACAATGAAGAGCAAATGCCTCAATCTTAACTCACGCAGACAACATGTCTTCTGTTTGTCACTAGCCACTACTCACAGATATTGAATTGAGTATTACCATTCAAGCACGCAGAACCCTAGAGGATTACAAAAAACAATACAGGATAGTATCTTGTAATCACCTTTAATCTCTCTCTTTCTTTTAACTCTTTCCTCTTTCTAGCATACAATCTATTCAAAAGCCGAATTCGCGGGTCGTCCATTGTGTTTTTGATAGGCTCCAGTTTTTCTTCCTAAATCAATAGCATGTGTCAGTGCAAGAAAGCAAACTAAGGAAACGCATAATCTTCCAAAAAAACTTAAAAAAAAAAAAAACCCCCATTAATGTACACTGATTGGAAGCACAAGACACCTCTGTAAGGTCATCAGGCAGATGAAATATCTCCCGTATCTCTTCCGGAGACTTCCCCTCAATAACCCGTGCAAGTGCACGGCTGGTAAGATCAACCAATGGTTTCAGTTGCAGGCTGTCAGCAGCTGACGTCAACTCACAAAGCCTTTTTGTATCCATTCGAACAAATTTCTCATCAAAAGACTTCCTCTCCTACATCAAAGAAGAGGAAAAAAAGCAAAGATATTATTTCCCCCGTCATGTAATGCAAATTTTCTCAAAATTTCACTCCCAATTTCTTAATACAATATTGACATCTATTAAGCATTTCTTCCGAGGGGAATTCCTGAATAATTAATAAGAACGAGAGGGAATGTAAGCATAAATAAAATATAGAGTTCAGAAACATATGAAGACCTTGTTAGAGTGGCCAGGTGCTTGATGAAACCGGCAGTAGTCAAAAATCAAGCTCAACATGGGTGGATTGACCCGTGGTGGAAGGATGATGGGATAATTCTTAGAAGATCCCATGCCTGAGTGTATTTCATTACATATGAAGGGGCAGAAGATAGCAACCTCTTGTTCTACTTGTTGTATCGAACCATCGGAAGTTTGAAGCCACACGTAGGACTTCATCATCTGACAATTCACAAAAATCAGAATCATCAAGAATTAAGCACCAAAAGAGAGAACCCTAAGCAGTAGCATGATAATAAGAGTCAATCTTTGTTAAATTCCCCCATAAACTGTAGCATGGCACTTGATTTTTTCCCCCCATAGAGGTTACAAGTCATACAAATATTCTCATAGTTCCACATAAATCTAACATAATGTGGAGCATATTGGATTTTTGATTTGCTGCTCTTCAATTTCATCAAGTTTCATGTTCGAATCTGATGACAATCCACTTTGATAGTTGCTATCTCAGTTGCAAGGGTTCATAGGATAATTTAAATAATGTAATCAATTGAAAGATACAACCTTCTGTCTTCAATCATATCCCCTTTGTCCATACTTTTTGTTGAATTGGCAGTCATATATTAAGACTGCTATCAGACCATTAAAATTCTAGCTTTTAATCACAATGTTGTTTTCATATACTCATTCCTTTATAGCTCCCGAATTCACTTTACTAGAAGGCAATGACAAATTAAAGTGTATAATTTAAGCCAATGGAAAAGAATAATTCAATCATCAGCAGTCCCAATTGGATAAGTTATAACTGTTTCTGAGCATGTGAGAGAGGATAATCCACGATCATTAAAAAAAAAAAAGGAGAGCTTTCAAGATGCTGATGCTTGGAGTCTAAATATCTAAATCACTTTAATGTAATGGTGGGAAATGAGGTAGAGTTTGGCAAACGGACATGGTTCTTCATAAACTAACATCAACTAAGCCACCAGCAACCATAATTTAAAAATAAGCTAGGTAAATAGACCTAAATGTGACCAAGAAGTGATGTTGAGGTACAGGAATACTAGAAGAGACCTCGTAAATATGCTGCAGCCTGCGCATGTCAAGTCCCATCCCCCAGGCCACTGTGTAACTCAAAGCGCAGGGCCTTGTTCACTCCAGCTGTAAACTTCTTAGAAGGGT
The DNA here is from genome assembly GCA_903798315.1 of Fraxinus greggii. Taxonomy (NCBI): domain Eukaryota; kingdom Viridiplantae; phylum Streptophyta; class Magnoliopsida; order Lamiales; family Oleaceae; genus Fraxinus; species Fraxinus greggii. The sequence continues at coordinate 5,224 of CAIGRK010319112.1, read as the reverse complement.
CAAGCTGCTACCCCCAAATAATATCAAAACCATGCCTTAAGGATCCGAAATCACTTAATACAACTCAATTATCATACTCAATATGTATGCAAGATCTAACTATTTCTCCCATTTGATAAGCAACATCCTCAATGTGTTACTTCCATATTAGAAAAGAACACCACCAATTATCACATTTCAGACTGGGAAAGAGGCTCAAAACATGACACGTTATTGATCCCTCAAGTAAAATACTGAGGCAATAGTCACTTCCCCCAAAGAATATCCAATTTCTTGTACATTTATCCTTAGGCACAAACTTACACACTAATCGAATACTATATAAATAAGTGGATCTAAAACTCCACTCATTCTTCCTTCTTAAATTTTTCTCTTCAAAATTATTCCCTAAAATAATTATAGCATCTCCGCGTGGAAAAAAATATATTATTAATATTACTATAATTCGGTCAACTATTACAGTAAGGTAAGCCCCTATCGCTAGCTCAAAAAAATGTAACGAAAATAATTCAAGGAGGTACCAGATGAGCCAGAAAAAAAATATATTATAGATTAGTTAAATGAATGAATAGCGTGTATACAAGGAAAAAAAATCACAAACAGGAAAAATAGGAGGATTGTTAGCATTAAATTCTTAAAAACTGGCATTTAAAACGTACCTCGAGTTTTATTATTTCGCTGTCAACTTCTGTCATTAGAACTCAAAATTGCAACAAGGGATGTCCTGATTTAGTACTTTCAAATGTATTTTCCTGTGGCAAATGGTGCAGATAGTCAGGAATATGGTAACTTCCTTTTACTTTATGTGTTATCTCTACAAGGACAGATCCACTACATGTTTGTGTTCATTACTGAAACATAATTACATATAATTAGCATCATAGTAGGGCAAAGACATGAAATGTCTTCTTTAAGCATGTTAGTGTGCATTATAACGAAGTTTCAACCATAAAATTTTTCCGGAGCAACAGGAACAAATTTCCACTATTTGTCAAGATATCCAGTGCTCTTAAAAAGCCAGGAGGAGGATAATAGGTGTGGGCAACGACTTTTTATAAGCAAATAATCCCAAATTGAGGGATAGGCTTTGATATCTTTAAAGGCAATAATTACATTATAGATGTTGCTTAGTAAAAGATATGTAGCTGAACCCAAAAGTAGCTAAATGGTGATCATAGTGGCATGTTTAGCATCTTATCCATCTTCACTGTTTAGAGCTTTTAATATCCAACCTGCGACCTAATTAAGACCAATTGTTACATACACTCAGTTTATCTTAATTTGAGATCGGCTTTATAAAGTCAGCTCGTAACGTCGTGGTTCGAGAGAACATAATGATTATAGATTCCTTACACCCTGATAAAATATCCAATCAAATTAATTACTACATTCAGAACTTACGTCAGCACCCACTTATTTTACCAATCATATGATGTAGCTTCGTCTACTCACTAGTTCATTAATTATTAAGAACCCACCTAAAGGACGATTTCATGATAACCTGATGAAGCGACCTCAGTAACCAATGGAGATATGCCAAACTTTTTCAGTTTGGCACTAGTGATTGACAAGACAGAAATGTGGATGATACTGGATTTTCTTTTCCTATAAAAGGGTTTGAGATATCTTTTGACAGGGGGATGACATTTTCATATTTCAAATAGCTCATTTGATGGAACTTTTGTAATTGAGAAGTGATTATCAATAAAAAGCCTTATTTTTTGTCTATTTACTTAAAAAAGTTGACTTAAATTGATTCTTACACTTTTTAATGTCAACAACAGCTATAAGGAAATTACTTGGCTATTATATGATGATCATAGTGGCATGTTTAGCATCTTATCCATCTTCACTGTTTACAGCTATGAGAAAGTTACTAGGCTATTATAATTATTTTTAGACTGTTGAAAACAATTGTTGAATTTTTTTAAAAAATCCACAATTATTTGATTATTATATGTAAGAATCAAATATCACCTCATGTTTCAAAGAATGAAAAATCCAATAATAAGCAAACAAAGTAATTGAAAGTCCGTTCAATGATACTCTAAACAGTGCTACCAAAAATGTAATTCAAATTTCTCCTTTTTCTTACTTATTCGGATGCTTGTTTTATTGCTCATATTATCCTCGAGTTTCCTATAGCACACCTATACTCATTATTGACCGATTCTTAAAAAGTGATATATTCTTCCGGACTCTTTTATCAAACAAACAAAGCAAAAAATGACTATCTATTCCTAATAAAGCAAGAAACTTAAAGTGTCAACAGAGATCGAAACCTTGGAATTTACTCAAAATTACTATTAATACTTGTTTCAACCAACAACGTGGAAAAATAAAAAAAGCTAAAGCTTTACACTACATTGGACTTATCATCTTCATTTCCTCAGCAACCAAACATCTGAATTAGTCAAAAATCCCAAAAAATAAATAAATAAAAATCGCCAAAACATTTTAAAATCTTACTTCGGAAAACCCTAATCCCCATCAGAGCTCAAAGACATCCCATTTAGAGTCGCCACAAACCAACCATATTAAACCATCAAATTATAAACAAAACAAAATCAAGATAGCATATGAATACATCAAGATTAACCCTAATTTAAAACACTAGATTTGACCAAGGAACTAATAAACATTATGCGCGTCGCTTAAATCTGACTGATACACGCAAACAAATAGAAAAAGAAAAAAGAAAGAAAGCAAACACGTGATATATAGATTTACAGCTTTGTGAATGGAGAGAGAGAAGTTAGAGGTACCTGAAGGCAAAGATGGCAAGCTTTGAATTGTGGAAATGGCGGTTGTCGGCGAGAGTGGAGATGGATAAATGTGAGAGCGAGAGAAAGGGGGAGAGGATTTTCTGGGAGAGATGAAAAACAGACTCATCGACTACTTGGGAAAATTGTGGTATAGATCCCCAACTTATTTTGAATAGCAAGTTTGTCACGTATACTATTTAAGTTCTTGTTTTGTAATCCTTTCAAACATTTATAATACGCGAATATCATAACTGCGAATAATAAGTGAGTTGTAAGTCGTGAATCCTACAAATTATATGAACAAAATTTATATTTTATCAACTTAAATTAAAATTTAAACTTTGTCGGTGCTCTAAGCAAGGTTTCCAAAATGGATCCGACATTAACATCTCGACTAGGTGAAGTATTAAAAGTCGAAATAAGTTATTTAGGTGGATCGACAGATTCTTATCGTGAATTTGATAGTTTTTATATCAATTCGATTCTTGATTTATTTTCACAAGTCTTGTCATTTTTCTCCCTATAATTAGAAGATCATTTCGAGAGCTTCTAACGTATTCGAGGGTTCAGTGTGACGGTTGTCACTTAGGCCCACATACAAGACGAGACTATATCAATTGTGGAGTAGCTTTTTGCAAAAGGATGAGGGAAAATTTTGGTAAGAAGATAAGAAAAGATGAAACATCATCTATCTACTCTCACCCTAGACCTTGGACTCACTTGGGATACAAATAAATTTCTTTTGTTTTTAGGTTATTTGAGACATTGGAAGTACCATTCAATTAAGCAAACAAACGTGCCAGTTTATAATTACAAAATAATTTATTATTATTTTTCTGGAAAAAGAAGTTGAAAATAAGAAATCCAGACAATTTGGACCGAAAGACCTTTTACTTAGCCAATTAGGCCTTAGGGCCTGATAAGGAACTGTGGCCGTATCATGTAGCTCACATAATTCGATTATGTGGGCTTGTTGGGCCAGAGTCCTTTAAGATACAAAAGATCGTGTCTGGGTGGGCTTATTCTAAATAATAAGCTGGTCAAACATGCTCAGAAGCTCAAAAAAGACCCAAACATTCTCAAAGCACGAGTGTGTTTATAAAATTAAAACTATTTTCCATTGTGTCATCCTTGAGTCTTTAACTTGCCTCTAGATAATTCCGTGTTTATGAGTTTTTAAACATATGAATAAACTTACTCTTTCATGTTGTACTAGTCTTGTTATTTACTAATCAATCATTACGTAGGGAGGTATAAATTCACAATGTATGCTGTCAGAGGGTAAAGCATAGCATGTTTGGGAAGTACGAAACTGTTTAAATTATAAATAGATAAAAAAAAATAGTAAATAAGTTGATATACATGTCAATCATTCTGGTCATATATAGACAACTTATAAACCCGAGCTAACGTAAAATCCCTTCAAGGCTATTAAGATTCGTTGTCATTGTGTAGCGGGTGGCTTTTACTAAATTATTAAGATTTGATTAATTCGAGTATTACTAGCAAATAGAAAGATGTTGCATTACCTTCAAATTGGCATCTTTTCACTTTTTAATGAAGATTTATGTACTAAATGTCAAAAATTTATTGAGAGAATACTCAAATAGGGACAATAAAACTCATCCGCTTTAAAAACCTTTTATCATTTGCTAATAAGAGTTGATGTGTNGTAAAATCCCTTCAAGGCTATTAAGATTCGTTGTCATTGTGTAGCGGGTGGCTTTTACTAAATTATTAAGATTTGATTAATTCGAGTATTACTAGCAAATAGAAAGATGTTGCATTACCTTCAAATTGGCATCTTTTCACTTTTTAATGAAGATTTATGTACTAAATGTCAAAAATTTATTGAGAGAATACTCAAATAGGGACAATAAAACTCATCCGCTTTAAAAACCTTTTATCATTTGCTAATAAGAGTTGATGTGTTGATATATCAAAAATTTCGTAAATAAAACACCCAAATAGGATCCGATAGATCAGACATATATTTTAATAAATTATTTTAACAATATCAAATACCGTAAATCGTAAAATAGATAAATTTGAATAATAATCACACATTTTTGGTATGAAGTATTAACCTGGGTGGGCAAGTCACATGGATTGTGTCACAACGTACGTATAGTGTTGACTATGTCAGCACCTCAAGTGACAGTTAGCCAACCCTAGCACCCCATGTTGGATCCATATGGAAAAGCAAGGTTTCCCAACCCATTTTTCCACATATTAGACCAACTAAATAAATGTATACACACGAAAAAGTTTGTGTGCGCATTATAGTTGTAGATTAGGCTTGAGTGGTACACCTAAATATATATATTAGTGGGCAAAAATGTCATTTCACTAATAGACGTCTTATCTAAGTGCACTACCTGACAAAGCATAAGTTTATATATATATATATATATATATATATATATATATATTTCGCAGGTTGAGTTCAACATGAAATT
>CAIGRK010319111.1:0-10532 GCA_903798315.1 Fraxinus greggii | reverse complement strand
ATATTTAAAATTTGTCGATCATATATTTATCATGGTCGCACTTCAACATTTCCAACAAATTTTAAATCTCTTAAAACAAATATATGTAATTTAAAATACTAAATCAAACGTTAAAAAAGAAAAGAAAAGAAATTAAAAAAACAAAAAAGAAGTTAGCAGAGCCAAGAAACAAAACTACAAAAAAAAAAATGAAGTTAGGCTGTAAAAAAAAAACTTAGCTGAGTCGAACTTAGCCGAGTCGAACCATAAAGTTTGGCTCGGCTCGGCTCGGCTCACCAACAGTAACATCCCAATTAGTTATATAGGATTAGGATTAGGATAGGATATATAGTGAATCGGATGATTTTTCAAAGAGGCTATCACATTTCATTTGCAAGATTTTCTGAAGGCTGTTTCGGTGTGCATACAGGTAAAAGTGTTGGTTTTTCATACACCATCGATAAAATAACTCAATAGATAAGCTTCGACACATACGATACTGTGGGGTTGGGGCGGGGGCACCAAGAACATCCTTCATACATAATTCTTCACTCAACAAACAGAAACCAAATCACTGGATTTCAAACTATACCACTCCTTTTTTTAATCACAACAGAAAGAAGGAAAAGGTTTCAGGTCATGATTTGAAATTCCAAGAGCAAAATACACACCTCATAATCATAAATTAGATACTTTCCTACTTCCTATTGCTTTCTTACCTCCAATTAACAAATCGCACAACAACAATAGCACAGAAACAAATAAATTTACACGGCTCGTATTCTATCCAGCCAATCCACACTCTTGCGTGCTTTCTCGAGCTGAAGATCAATACTCTTCCGAGACTTTTCATGATATTCTACACTCCTCCGAGATCTTTCTCCATGTTCAGAATACACCCTCAACTTGGAAACCTTGTCATCATTATGAAATTTATATTCATAATTCTTTAATTTTTCGGGCTTATCAGTGCTCCGTCTGGGTTTCTCCCTCCGGTCAGTGCTCTTCCTTGGAATCTCAAAACAATCCGTACTCCTTCGGGAATGTTCAGGCCGGTCTACGCTTCTCCTTGAAGTGTTCCTTTGGGAGGGTGGTTTTTCAACCATAGAGACAAACTTCTTTAGGTGCCTAAGATATTCGGGATACAGCTCTAAGTTACAGTGATTTCCTCCCTGGAGCCATAATGGTTCATACTTCTCTTGGCATAGTTCATAAAGTTGTTTCCCATGAGAACAATCCACAACATCATCAGATGTGCCCTGTATAAAAATATGGTAAGTAGAAGTGTATAGGGAAAAATATTGAACTTTGGTCGCATATGAATGATGAAACCAACTAATATCAAAACAAGGAAACATCAAGAAACCAACTGCAAGTAAATAAGTTTACCTGTGTTGAATAATGGCAAATCTATACAAATAATATATATGGAAGACGAAGAAGATTCTCGACAATAAAGTGTCCATTGGAGTAAAGACGTTCATAATATCAATAATTGTTCTATATCATTGCAAGAAGCAAGTTATACCAAAATCTGTACTTACGTGAATAACAAGAACTGGACATTTCACCAATGGGATTTTGTCTATATTCTGCATCACATCAACAGGAACATCAACAGGAAGAAACGTTCAGTCACAGAATGTGTACAATGTTTTCCCAACGGAGATGAAATAATCAGGAACACACCCATGTGTGAGCAGGGATAGTAAGAATGATATTAGAAAAATATATAACCGGAAGACACATAGAGATCAGTAACCAAGCATTACCTTGTAGATATCAAACCAATATGAGCGTTTCACAGGATACATGACTCTTAAGCCTGATAAAATAGGACTGTGCAAAATAACAGCTCTTAGACGAGGCAATCGAGCTGCAAGTTCTAAAGTAGGGCCACTTCCAACAGATTGACCATAAAGAATGACGTCTTCTTGCTTGGCACCATAACTCTCTTCAAGACACTTATACGCAGCTTCAATGTCTGCATAGGTATTATGCTCACTTGGCTGAAATACAGAAAACATACTAATTCAACAGGCTCTCTCAGACAACCCATCACTTAATAATACAAGGGGAGTTTTATTGAGAAGTAAGTTCCAATTACCTTTCCTGATGACTGCCCATAACCTGAGTAGTCATACCTGCATAACAAATAAAAACAATTCATCTGCAAGTTCTAACTTGACAAGTTATCCACCTATCAAGGAAAGCATCATAAGAACAAATGAACGTTTACTTGATGTATGGTTTGCCTCTATCTGAACAAGGCAATGATTTTTCATATTTTCTACCCAAAAATATGTTTCAAAATCCGTGCACATCTTAATTAAAAAAGATAATCACAAATTGCATGTCATCTGTGAAATAAAAAAAAAACTCAAGATATATTACAATACTACTATTTTTGCATGCACAAAATAGGAAAAGGGAAATTTACAACTTCCAAACAGAACTTGCTGTCAATCATGAGTGATTGACAGTGTGTTGAATTTTTGGACCATTAAAACTTTTTCAAGACTACCAAATGCTCAGGGAGTGCAGAAAAAGATTACAAGACAGCGGAAAAAGATTACAAGACAACATTGTACACCTGCTTTGTAGCTCAAGCTTCTGATTATATATCTAAGTTTCATTAACTATAGTTTAATTTTCTTAAGTCAAAAATGGATCAGAATAATTACAAAAGCAGTAGGTCCAACAAATATCTCTGAATTCGTTGTCAACATATCTCTTTTATGAAATAGATGTCAAGTGAGAGAATAGATTTATGCTTGCGTTATTATATCCAAGTTTTGCAATCTAATACAGAAAGTCCATCAATTTCATTGTACAAAACATTCACCACTGGAATTCTAACCTCTAAGTTCAACCCTTAGTTCTTGCATCAATGATCATAGCTCATAACCGTAATTTCTTTTCATTCTTAAATCTGATATATGTTAGCTTCACGTCTCGGTATTCTACAACGTCCATCTAAATTGTAATCATGACTAAAATTCATTTACGGTAATTTTCTACAAAATTCTTTACAGACCCACAAGCGAACAATTTGCACACGTGCTTGCTCTAAACTTCTATTTCAACAACTAAATCAATTTTTTAGTCACTTAGCCCTTGTTTGAGCCCCTTTTTTTCCATTAAAATGCATTCTTAAAAAGTGATTTAACCACATTTAACCACACATTCTTTATCTATGATGCACCGACACGGACACGTATGTCCGACACGATACGTGTCGGCTATGTCGACACGCGATTTTTAAAAAAAAATATAGATATGACACGTTGATTAAATTCTTAAAAAGTCTTCATTTATATAGTATAAATTTAGTTTTATACTTGTTATTAATTTTTCTTGTTGAAATCTTTTAAATATGAGTAACTATTTGGTAGTTGCTAATAACTTTGAATTAAAAATATATAATATTCGGTATCGACTCGTGTCCGATGGACACGCTACCCTATTGAAGTGTCTGTGCTACAGAGATAAAATATTATTAAACGCAAATCCAATTTTTTTTTTTAATTTTTTAACTACACATTCTTCATCATAACACTATTGCAAAATGTATTTTTTGAAAAAAAAAAATAAAAAATGGGGCTCCCGTTAATCTTAAATTAATGAGATTTTCCACCGCCAAAACGATGATAATCAGTTGTAGGCAGCAATTCCCACTTTCCCCATAATTTATGTTTTATGCTATTCGCCCTCACTAGAAATGATGTTGAGGAGGGTTCTATTTCAGAATATGATAGTCAAATTATTTCATAGCAGTTTAACCTGAACGGCATTCAGTATAGGCTTTTTAGAGAAGGACAAGAAACTTCAATCATGACATTGTAGAGTTGAGAAATTAGTCTCGTGAATCCGATCAATTTGTGTTCCTAATGGTTGAGATAGCATTCCTAATTCAAGAGATTTCAATCTAGAATACACACTTCTATTATGCATAACCCAATTTCTCAAAAATTTGAGATCAGCTACATGAATTCTTTTTCATCATTCCTTACATTTCATTGCTAGATCTACTAGAAGATCGAAAGCAAATAGGTCCTTAACATCCGTTATGATAGTTTCCAATTTGTAATTTTGATAAGTGCCTTATTGTTAGGAATCTTCACAAATAATTAGGTCTAGTTTGTATAATTCAAGAATAATGTAATCTAGCACTAGTGCTAGAACATCAATCCAGGTGATATTATGTGATATGCTCAATGAAATATATAATTAAGTGATTCATATAATTAAGTGATTCATTCAATTGTACATCTCATGTAACTCTACATTAATGTCACTTAAACTCGTGTTTAACACAAGGGGTGTTAAATAACATTACTCATAACTATTCTTGTCTCTACTTTTTTTCTCCCTCTCTTTATTATTCCACATCTCTAGTATCCTCGATTTGCAAGCACATTTAATTTGGCATTCTCTTTTCAACTGAAGGGTTTTATCTCGTTTATACACTAGTATACCTGTATGCCACTTACTCTAAGATCAGCGACATGAGGCAACAATGCCTGAGATTATGCATTTAACACTTGCATACCTCTCAACAATCTCAAAATATCTGATGGACCTGTGAGACCAAGCATCATATTTTTCTTCTATTCAGGTAGTTTTCCATGTGTTTCTACATTCTTAAAGGGAAAAAAGTATGCAATATCTTTACCTTTTCCTAACACATGGTCAATGGTCTCTTAAATTGGCTGGTTAGACTAAAATTACTAAGAATTGACTCTTGACTAATCAAACTTCTCTCACAATTAATAGAGCGAAGTTACGTGTCAGAACTGGTCACCTCCATTTGCAACTTCAAATTGTGTGGGATGGAGGGATCATGGGGCTCATCTTACTTCATCTGCGAGGGACTAGGGTACGTCTAGCTCTTTGCTAGTTCTCTTCTCTAATGTCAGATTCATTTCTTTATAGTTTTAGGGTTTACTTGTGCTTAAAGAGAACCGAGGCACATACCTGGTGCTGCTGGTGCGCTTCAATAAGTCAAGATACAAGTTTTCACAAATAACACTTGAAGCATCTGATTTGAGGCTCTAAATGATAGCTTGACATGAGGCACATCTCAAGGCATAAGCTAGCAACATTCTAAGCGAACATATTCATGTTAAGTTAAAAGTCCATTGTCCACAATCTTCCTTGTAACACACAACTTAAAATAATCATACCCCAAAACCACCAAAGAACATCACTTTCCAACCATACTATAAGATTCAAACACTTTGTATCCTCCACACCAGCAAACAAATCACAAAATCAGTAAAAGTCAAACACTATGATTTCATCTCAAAATTACCCCTATATCTCCCCATGAATTATTCTCCTAAATAAGATAGAAATATAAATGTATAACACCAAAAACCCCAACGTGTGAAACCATCATAAAAAACAATTTTTTTTTTTTTTTAAAAAAAATGGTAATTGTCTATCACAATATCCCGGCAAAGGTACCCATATAATCCAACCAGGTCAAAACTAATAAAATATATATTACATAAACACCTATAGATGCATACATAGCATACCTCTTTTAAGTAATTGTAATCTTCATTTACCTGGAATTATCAATACAGACATAAAACTAGATTTTCAAACCAATTCAAATCAATTTCACCAGAAGTTATAAGAAAAAATCCCAAAAAGTTAACTGATGTAACGAGAAAACAAAGAACCCATCAAAAGATATCCAAGAATCAGCTCAAATTCACCCTCAAAACATGAACTTAAAAATTCAAATAGCTCACAACCAAAACCCTTTGTCCATTCCAACTATATTCACACAGAAAGCAAGTTAAATTACCCCATGAGGTTGACTCTCAAGTGTATGCTGAGCTCTATAAATAGCTCATACATCTGCCCAATATCCGCCGCGTTGCCGTGGGAATAAAGCAGTGTGGAGGCAGCCATGGGGTAGCGTATGTACATGGCCACAATTTCCGTGCCCCTCCGCGTCGGCAGCTTCAAAACGTCGACGTTTTCACGGTGCGTGAAATTGTCCAGCAGCAGCAGCCCAGTCGTCTCGTCTGTAATTAGCTTGTAACTTGGCGGGCTCGGTGGAAAAAATGCTAGCTTTGCTGCCATTGATGACGTCACCCCTCCCATCTCTCTCTCTCTCTCTCTACTGGTTTTGCTTCTGGGTCATTAAACTGTATCGATTAATGTGTGTGTGTCCGTGTGTGAATTGAGAATACTGAAGAAGAAAGAAGATGCAGGTAGAGAGAGCCTGTTTGGTAATTTATTAGTAATTTATTATCCACAAGTCATATTTCATTTATTTGTAAGATAAATTGCTACTATAATAAATAAAATTGTATTCAACAAGAGAATAATCGAACGGTGGATGTATTAATTTAGAGAATGAGAAATAAAAAAATTAATTTTAGAATTATGTTGAAAATAATTATTTATTTAATTGATGTGACATTCCTCGTAGTCCATTTGACCCCCCAAGTTAGGCTCGACATTACTTGGATATATGATTGAGTCAAGCGGCCAAATAAAAGTTAATGTTGAGGGCATGACAGCCTAAAAAATGTCCCTTCATAACAATTAACTTCTAATCAATTTTCCGGTGCCAAACATAAAAGATAAGAAAGCCAGTGAGCAATAATTGCCTTTAAACACAATAATTTGAATAATGTAAAATGTGTAATGACTATAGTGTGTCACTATCACTTTTTTCGACGAATTAAAAGTCCCCCCGACTTTATGACCAACGTTATTTGTAAGCTATGCGTTGTCTATCAACGTCTATCCGATAGTGAAATAACGATAACATTCTCTAATAAATTTGGTGATGTTACATCTATGAATTTATCACTACATATAAGATGACAAATCAATTAAAATTATCGTCTGTTCGGTGGTGATTAAAATCCAATTAAAATTGAAAATATGACCGTTATTGGATCACACTCGTCTAATAAAAGTCAACATAACGGCTAATTTTTCAATTTTAATTCGATTTTGATTTCTACCGAACACACCCATACCACACACTGCTTATGTGAAAGATGAATGGCATTACTCATAAATTGGGATGCTTTTTAATTCATTGAAGAATGTTATAGCGCCTCACTACCATAGGAGCTGTTTTTCGGCAAACGCAACTTACAAAAATCGTTAAGCCACATTTATAAAATAACTTGCGATTATCTTACTACCACGTAGAGATGTAGAAACATTGTTTACATATAAAATTACTCTTTATTCTGGTGCAAATACGCACTTTCATTCTACTTTTCTAATTTAAAGAAAATGAAAGAAATTCTTACTAATTATTAAGTTTTGGTTGATAAGGTCTGAGTTCAAGTTGTATTTAAGTCACTGTTTGGGCCACATTATTTTTTTCATTATTATTCTTCTACTCATTTTCAACCACATATTCTTTAATAAAATAGTATTTTTCATCATATCAATAATTTTTTTTTCAACCACATATTCCCCATCATATCAATAAAAAAAAAAATTCATTTTTGGGTTGACAATGTGCACCAAACAGGGGCTAAATTATGAATCAATTGAAAGATTTAGCCCATGGAGATAAAAATCAGATATTCAGTACATTTTAATAAAAATAGGATCGAAAACTTGTGAATTTCGTAGAATGCGTGGTTAAAATTAATTGTGTAACTTTAATTTTGAATTTTAATTTAATTTTAATTTGGATCAAACAGAGACTAAAGGTGTATTTGAGTCACATTATTTTGAAAAAATGTATTTTGAAATAGTAAATTGATAGAAAATGTGTGCTTGAAAAGGAAGAAAAATTATTGATGTGATGAAAAATATTATTTTATTGAAAAATGTATGGTTGAAAATAAATAGAAGAATAAGAATGAAAATTTTAATGTGTACCAAACAGGGCTAAGTATAAATCTAATAAACTTCGTTTTCAAGCTGCAGTTTTCAACTCTAAAACTTATGATTAAGGGTAAATCTCAAGTTACCTAAGTATAAAAATAATAATAAAATATTAAAGTTGGAATTACTTCAAAAAAGTAAATTTATTTCTTTAAAGGTCAAAAAACAGTAGCCTACTCATAAGTGGTCAAAATTAATTCACAAACCAAAGATTCGTAAGCATATTAAGGGTCGGTTCTGAGGGCAAAAGTTGGACAATGCAAATGAATGTGGGTTCATGTGTCTTGTTTGTCCCACCCTACCCTAATTTTAAGGGAATGGGAGTGGAGGGTTTCAGCCGGTTTGGATTAAAATTAAATTAAAATTTTAAGTTAAAGTTAATCAATAATTTTTATTATATATTTTATGAGATCAACGATTTTTTAATCACACATTCCATTAACTTTTATCAAAATTTATTAAAGAATAATTATATTAATTACACTTAAAATTCTCAATATTTACTCATTATAGCATTTTTATCTCTAAAAAATTTTCATAGCATTTTTATACTCAAAATTTTTTTTTTAACATATTTTATATTTGATCGCATTTTATGTCCAAAAAGTCCTTTGAAATAGCATATAACAACTTATTTTTCCATCATATTTTTAAAAAATAAAGAAATAAAAAAGTACGAAAAATATTTTTCCCCCATTTCAAATCATAGAAACAAAATATTTTAACTTAAATCATCATTAAGGACGAGATGTACTAATTAATGAAAAGTTGAAGATAAGAATCCGATGAAAAAAGTTAAAGAAATAATTGCTACAACGAGTAAAGTTTGAAAAACTTAAATGCAATTAAAATGTATAACAAATAAAAATTGTGATGCAAATATAATCATCATTTATTAAAAATTTGATTTTAATATGCATCAAATAGGGCCATATGTTAAAATATTTGCGCTTTTGTCCCAAACCGTACCTCATGCCCCTATTCAGGGGTGGAGTAATATAAATATTATACGATATCAACCACCAATCCTGCTACATGTAAAGAGTTGGTTGACAATTTTTTTGACGAATTGTCAATTATCAACATTTAATTGGATGTTGGACATAAAATATAGTTCAACCAATTAAGGTAGTGTTGCCACATATTCATTTCTAAAAATTCTTGTAAAAATCATTCGTACAAAGAGTTTAATTCATCAATCACATAATATATTTGTCCCCACAAAGTGAGCCTAATGATTTTATATCGACACGTTAATCGCTCTTGATTGTTAAGGTATTAGAACATGGGGATGAGCGTAGGTTAATTATACTACTTTTGATGTTGATTATTTTTAAGGTATATCATCGAGGGATGTTTGAAGCTTTTTGTGATGTTTACTTTAGGCCCATTAGACAAATTTTTGAAAAGTTAAAAGTTGTTTCTAGCATTGTAAAATGACTTTTAGGTGCGTTTGAACAATTTTTTGAAAATGATATATCCAATTAGAAGACTTTTTAAAGAAAATTAATTCTTGTGACTTTTTTAGGAAAATTTCTACAAAAAGTAGAAACAGAAGTATAAGTCCTACTAAAATGGGCCTTAGTTTCATCATTTGTCCTCGGAGGATGTAAATATTTTCAAATTTATCGTTAAATTTTTTTTTAATTGAATTTTATAACTGTTTTACAAATAATCATTCGATTAAAAATTGACGTATAATTCGATTTGTTGTCGCCAATTTTTAAAGTGGATTAAACGACGTTAATCCACCGACCGAACTCAATTAACACAATACGTACAGCAGTTGCGGGAGGAAAATGCCAAATCCATCTTTTATTTTAATTCTCCAACTTTAACCCTAATCTACTAGAAAAATTGTTGAATTAGGTTGGCCCCGCATTAAAACACGTCCATTTGTCCACACAGACACATCAAAATTAACAGCAAAACGTCAAATTACACGTTTTTTTTTCCCTAAGCAAGCGGCCATTTGTGAAACCTTTCTAAGATTAGGTGATTAATATCTTACAATTTGGGCCAATTATTTGGCCCACTTTTTTTAAAGCTAAAGTTAGTAATTGGAATGCTGAAAATTTGGGACGGCCCAAAGTCCAGTGCATTCGTAAGAAAGATACTTTAATAATCATTTTAAAATTTCTTACAAACTCCCATGATTGAAATCAACTTACAAAAGAGCAATACAACTCGTTATATCCGCGTCAAATTTTGGAGGGAAAAATTCAAAAGTCATCAGGTATTAGATAATTAATTAAATATAATGAAATCACAATTATACAATTAATAGTCACATACAAGTAATTATAGGCTACAACTGATTTACCGATCACAGATTATTTCGATGTCACAAATCAAAACATTTATAGGTTACAATTTATTTCATTGATCACAAATCATAAAAAATTACAGGTCAAATCTATTTATCAGTCACAGACTTTCAAATTTTTTGGTCAAAAATTATTTTTCAGTCACAAGTTATCAAATTTTAAGGTCATGGTTTAATACTTGGTCACATATAACCAAATAATTGGTCACATGCCTGCTATAGTCGCCAGCACCACAACACCACCAACATCGTCAACACCTACACCTGCACCATCACACAAAAATCGCAGCCAAATCGACCATCGCCGTCGCCGCCACCTCACCATCACCGCCAACAGCTCCACCAC
>CAIGRK010319052.1:0-11315 GCA_903798315.1 Fraxinus greggii | reverse complement strand
AATCAAATTTGAAGAATTGAAGTCAAGCTAGGTTTAACCAATATTTACAACCCAGCTTGAGGGTGAGTGCTGTAATTTGTGGATTGATTCTAGGATAGTTTAATTACTTTTCCTTATTTTAGAGATTCTAGTAGCTTATTACCTAGTCAGAATTTCCTTATTTTATTCCCAAATTTTGTGAGAGATTATCTCCCATAATCATGGGATTTTATTGTGCTTTATTATAGCGGATTTGTCTCTGCATTTAGTATATATAGATCTGTATTTTTTCAATTGATGAATAAGAGAAATAGAAACNTTACAACCCAGCTTGAGGGGGAGTGCTGTAATTTGTGGATTGATTCTAGGATAGTTTAATTACTTTTCCTTATTTTAGAGATTCTAGTAGCTTATTACCTAGTCAGAATTTCCTTATTTTATTCCCAAATTTTGTGAGAGATTATCTCCCATAATCATGGGATTTTATTGTGCTTTATTATAGCGGATTTGTCTCTGCATTTAGTATATATAGATCTGTATTTTTTCAATTGATGAATAAGAGAAATAGAAACTTTCTCTCCAAAAGTTTCAAAGCTACGTCCCGATTTTGAGACTGTACGATCTAATTTGATGAACCATCTCCTGTACCATCTCTAGATACTTGTTTGAGTGAACTTCTTCGAGAGGAGCAACGTATCGTTACCCAGGCTACCATGGAACATAGGGATACTGTTAGTGGTCCTGTTGCTGTGGCTTATGCAACACAAGGGATGAATAAGGTCGAGACATGCGTGTTGTTCAGTGTCATACCTGTAGAGCTTTTGGTCACTTTGCTCGGGATTGTCCTAAGAAACTCTTATCATTACTGCAAGAGACTAGGTCATCACATTACTGTTTGTCCCATTCGACCTGCAAGGAAGCCTACCGCTGCATATCATGCCTCCACTGGTGCCTATAGTTTTGCAACATTGCCTGTTGCCTCACACGTTGTTCCTAATTCCACTTCTGCATCCACCCTCACCCCTGAAATGGTACAACAAATGATCAATTCTGTCTTCTCTGCTTTGGACTCTCAGGTAATGTAACCTCTTCTAAGCCTTGGTTTTTTGACTCCGGAGCCTCTAACCACATGACCAATACGGTTAGTCATCTTTCCAATCTAAGAGAATATGATGGCAATCTTAAAATTCACATCGCTAATGGCAGTTCTCTGCCTATCAGCGCTGTTGGTGACCTTTCCTCTTCCTTAACTAATGTTTTTGTGTCTCCTAACCTCTCTGCAAATTTAATTTCGGTTGGCCAATTAGTTGAACATAATTATGATGTTCATTTCTCTCGCTCTGGTTATGCTGTGCAGGATTCGGTGTTCGGGAAGACGATCGCGATGGGGCCTAAAGTGGGACGCCTCTTTCCTTTGCATCTTTCCCCCCCTAGTTTTTCGTTACTTTCCTTTGCATGTAATACTATTAGTACTGATTCTAAATTGTGGCATAAACATTTAGGCCACCCAAACACTGATGTACTTGGTACTTTATTTCGTTCTGCCTTATTAGGTAATAAAGCATGTTCTTTTGATATTTTTTTTGATTGTACAGCATGCAAACTTGGCAAAAGTTTTACGTTTTCCTTCCTAAGGATCTCACACCTCTCATTGTTTCGATATTATTCATAGTGATGATTGGGGGATTTCACCTATTATATCTCATGCCCGTTATAAGTACTTTGTTACTTTCATTAATGATTTCAATCGCTTTACTTGGGTCTATTTTTATGGGCCAAAGCCGATGTCTTTTCAGTCTTTCGGCATTTCCTTGCTTTTTCTTGAGACTCAATTTTCTAGCGGCATAAAAATCTTGCGAACTGATTCTGGAGGGGAATATATGTCCAATGAGTTTCAAAATTTTCTCCAAACTAAGGGTATCATCTCCCAGCGTTTTTGTCCTTCGACACCGCAGCAAAACGGTATTGCTGAGAGAAAGAATCGTCACCTTCTCGATATGGTGCGAACTCTTTTACTTGAATCATCTGTACCTTCTCGATTTTGGTGTGAAGCACTTTCCACTTCGATTCATTTAATTAATCGTTTACCCTCTCCCACTTTAAATCATGATTCTCCATTCTTTCGGATGTACGGACATTCACCGTCATACTCCGATCTGCATACATTTGGTTGCATTTGTTTCGTGCATCTTCCTGCTCATGAGCGTCATAAGCTCACCGCTCAATCTGTTAAGTGTGCTTTCCTTGGTTATGTTGTCTCTCATAAGGGCTATGTTATTTATGATCCTCATGCTCAACGCATCCGTATCTCTAGGAATGTGGTTTTCCTTGAGACCCAATATTTTTTTCAGTCTCATATTGCGCTGCCATCTACATTTTTATCTGTCCTACCTCACTTCTCTGATTCCCCTACTACTGTGGCACGATTTAAACTTGGACTTGTCTATGAACGATGCAATTGTGCGTCTGGTAGTGCTCCTTCTGTGCCCCCTTCAGATCTCGACCCGGCACCTGATCCTACTACGGTTCCTACTTGTCTTCGTAGGTCTCTCGACCCCCTGATCGGTATGGTTTCTCATCTTCTGTCTCTGTTGTAGCTACTTTATCTGTTATTTCCATCCCTTCTTCTTACAAACAGGCCATGGAACATGAGTGTTGGCAAAATGCAGTGAAAGCAGAACATCAGGCACTTCAGGAGAATCACGCTTGGGATGTTGTGCCTTGTCCTCCTACAGTAAAACCTATTGGGAGTAAGTGGATTTTTTCTGTGAAACTTCGTTCTGACGGCTCTTTGGATCGATACAATGCTCGCCTTGTCGCTCTGGGTAATAGACAGGAATATGGGGTTGACTATGAGGAGACTTTTGCTCCTGTCGCCAAAATGACCACAGTGCGGACAGTCTTAGCTATTACTGCCTCCCAATCTTGGAAACTTCGTCAGTTGGATGTGAAGAATGCCTTTCTTCATGGCAAAGCGATCTTCACGAAGTAATGTATATGAAGTTTCCCTCTGGTATGACTCCTTCTTCTCATGACGTATGTCGGCTACGACGTTCTCTGTACGGGGCTCAAGCAAGCTCCTTGGGCCTGATTTGAGAAGTTTCGTGACACGCTCATCACCTTTGGTTTTACACAAAATCAGTATGATTCTTCTCTCTTCCTCCACAACTCTGCCTTGGGTATTGTACTTCTGTTGGTTTACGTGGATGACATCATTATTACTGGTACGGACTGTACTTTCATTTCTAAGCTTCAACAGTTATTGCATGCCACCTTTCACATGAAAGATCTCGGCCAGCTCACATACTTCTTGGGCCTAGAAGTTCATCATCGTGATGAAGGTATTTTCTTAAACCAGCATAAATCTGTTCAAGATCTTGTTGCCTTAGCTGGTTTGGAGGATTCTTCTTCTGTCGATACCCTTATGGAAGTCAATGTGAAGTACAGGAAAGATGAAGGGGCTCTTCGGACGATCTTACTCTATATCGTCGTCTAGTCGGGAATCTTATTTATTTGACTACTACTCGCCCCGATATATCTTATGCCGTCCATCATGTCAGTCAGTTTATGTCTTTCCCTCGGCACCTTCATCTCGCTGTTGTTCGTCGTATTGTTCGCTATCTAAGTAGATCACCTACTCGTGGGCTGTTCTTTCCTAAAGAATACTCTTCAGCTCTTAGCCTACAGTGATACTGATTGGGCTATATGTCCGGATACCCGTCGTTCTACTATGGGTTGGTGTATGTTTTTAGGTGATGCATTGATCTCTTGGAAATGTAAGAAACAAGATTGTGTTTCTAAATCATCTACTGAGCCATGCCTACCGCTTGGTCTGAGATTATTTGGTTACGTGGTCTTCTGGAGGAGCTTGGGTTTCCTCAAGCTCATCCTACTCCTCTCCATGCGGATAACACTAGTGCTATTCAGATTACAGGAAATCCCGTCTTCCATAGACGCACCAAACACATTTAGGTTGATTGTCACTTTATTCGTAACACTTCGATAGATTAAGTGATATCCCTTCCCTACATTTCTTCTGATCTTCAGGTGGCTGATATTTTCACGAAAGCTATGACTCGACTGCGGTATCAATTCCTTGTTGGCAAATTGCTGCTGGCTGATCTCCCCGCATCAATTTGAGGGGGGATGTTACCTTATATGGTTGTGTTTGTATTTCGGAAGAAAGTTGATTTCTAGGAATTAGATTTATTTACTTTCCTTGTATATTCTATGTTTGTACAATACACACACACACACACACACACAATAGACAATGCAATAGAGGGCAACGACCTTTACAGAAATTCTCTTGATTGTTCGGCCTTCTTTTGTCATGATCTTCTAGGTTGAAGGCAGTGATTTAGCTGGCACAAGCTCAACCATCTCGTGAGGCACGAGCTCAGTCACTTTGTGGCTTGGTTCACCCGTTTATTTAGCCTTCATTTCCACATCTACTCCTCGATTCTAATGCCTAGTAGGTTGTCTAACGTAATGTATAACTAAAAATCAATCTTTAAAAAAAAAAAGTTAAACCCATTGATTTTATATCCATATTGAAGATAAAAATGAAATCTTTACATATTAAAATTTCCGATAATTATATGATACTGCTAACTCAAACAGATATTTATCTTAAAAAATTATTAAAAATGCTAAAAATAAAATAAAATTCAAAGCTCCATAGATATACAGTACCTCGGCTTTGGCAGAGGAGGCGCCACCAAGATCCCCCGTGTGAATTTCACTCCCCTACGTGTCCATCATAACTGCCACCGCATATCCTTTCTCCTCATTCAACCTCCACGCGCGCTGTATCACCTCTCGATGCTACTCGCGATTGCCGTGGCTCATATTGATCCGAGCCACGTTCATTCCGCCTCCAGCCAGAGCCTCTATATGCTCCCCCTCGAACGTTTCCGGTTCTATCGTGGAAATCATTTTCGTCCTTCGCGTGCTCCTGAACCCATTCTCCTTCAATTCTGCATCCGTCACGGCATTGACATCAATTGAGCTCGGATCAGCCACCGCGATAGCAGATGAAATAGCCTGGTCCAGCACTGCAGATTATAACTCCCCTCCTGAACAATTATCTAAGGCTTTAGCGACAAGGGAGGTTTTCCGGCGGGTTCAGGTGACCGGTAACAGGAAAATACCGGGTTTCACGGTGGCAGGTTTGGGAGTTTTGGGGAGTGGGAGGTGGAGATAAAGAGACTAATAGATTGCAACATTTTTCTAGTGGCGGAGGTCCCTCGTATGTCGGCAGGGAATTCTGAACAACAGTGAATTGTATAGGCGGCGAGGTGGAGAAAGCTAAGCAAAGAAATGAAGTTTGAAGTGAATTGTCGTTACGACCCGGTCGCAAAATTTTGGGCTTGATGGACCGGGTAGCTTCTTGGCCCCTATTTGATCAGAAATAAAATTTATATTTTAATATAAATCAAAATCCTTAATTAATTTTAAATATATATTTTATAAATTTTTTAATTTTTCAATCACATATTTCATTGACTTTTATTAAAATTTACTAAAAATATGATTTTATTTATGAGGCTGTCTCGACCGTATTATTGATCCATATCTCATCAGTACAGACTATAAATCTTAAATTAAAGTAATAAATTAATTACAATACATTTTAAAATGACATATGTGACTTTTTAATCATATATTTTATTATTTTTATAATAATTTACTAAAATGTTAATTTTAATATACACAAAATAGGGGCATACATAAATATTAGCAACTAATGTGTCTCTTGCATTTATTGAGTCCAAGATTAGTGTTGACTAAAAAATTAATAAAATTTTAAATCAAATTCAATAATTAATTTTAATAACATATTTATAACTTTTATCAATTCTTAAATCATAAATTTTATCAATATATACTAAAAATACGATTTTTTGCTACATGGCTCAATATGTGAATTGGGGGTCTTATATAGCCTATATATATATTTTCAAAATTCATTACACAGTCCTCTATAAAATAATGTTATATATAAATATCAATTAAAGTAACGTTTTCAAGAAACTCTTTATTGGAAGTAGAAGTAGAACAAATGCAAAGAATCGGAAATAGATCAAATTAGTCAATTTTCGATTTCGTTTCGATTCAGTTCTGATTAAGAAATTGTCTGATCTTAAACTTTCGAATCGAGAATTATATGATTATAACGATTTTCAATTTCAGTTAAATTTTGATTAAAAAAATTATTTAGTCTTAAACTTTCGAATCCAGAATTACATGATTATAAACCGATTACGAATTCTATCAATAATTTTTTTTTCAATTAAATCATAATATAAATTTACAGTAATTAAATTAATCGTTTTGTCGCCTAAAACAGATTCAAATTTTCCGATTCACTTTGGGAATTGGTAATCCGGTTCTAGAAGAACTGGACCGGACCGCGGGTGATTTCCACTCCTCCTACAAATAATAATCCATATTGGCATATTTCAATTACAAAAAGAAAAAGAGCTCTCGAGATCAAAGCATCCACTTCAAAGACACGAGAGAAATATCAACGACCAAATTTCATCCTAAAAAATCAATCTATCCATTAATCCGAAGGTCCAATTTTCTTCTTTTTCAATTTTACGAGTTTGATCATTGATACTTGTGCATAAATTCAGATCTTGGTTTTGGTATTTGATTAATTCAGGGTTTAAGATGGGGGCATTTATATCGAAGTTCTGGTTCATGATGTTCCCTGCCGTGGAATACAAGATCGTGGTTGTGGGGCTTGACAACGCCGGCAAAACGACGACGCTTTACAAGCTGCATTTGGGAGAGGTGGTTACTACGCACCCTACTGTTGGAAGCAACGTCGAGGAGCTTGTCTACAAAAACATACGATTCGAGGTGATATGAATTATATGTTTTAATTTAATGTGCTGACTAGCCTCTGATTTGTTGGTACTTTTGTGTGCTGGGGTTGTAATTTGAAGAAAATATGTAGCTTTAATAAAAAAAATTATTAGTTTGATTCAATTGAGATGGTCGTTTATGGATTTTCTGTTTTTATTTGTTGGAATATTAGTAATTAAGTTGGTGGTAACTGGTAAGCAAGCTAAAAATTTCATTAAGTTTATTTCATATGATGATGCTTGATGATGATACTAAAATTCATCTGATGGATTAATCTGGGAAAGCTTGATGGCACTTTTGTAAAATTGAGGTTTCAAATTGATTTTTGGAGTTTGATATACTAGCAATAACTTTGGGATGCTCTGAGTCAGACAATATCAAAGAAAAAAGTTCAACTTTCTAACTAGAACCGCTATGTACTAAATTATGACCTAGTCCTCAAGTATTGGAGGCAAAATGCTATTTACATCATGTAAACATACTTTACATATGGCGGGGACTCTTTGTTTATATGCAATTAATAAAGATCTGTTTATCTTCTATGTATGAATACTTGATGAGGGTATATTGCTTTCCATACTAAAGTTATTTGACATTTCAAGTGCTTACTTTAGTGGTTGGCCTTTGAGATACCAAGAATTCCATATTTGGGCTTTCCGATGGGATTTTTTTATATAAGAATTTTTTTCAATGACTTTTTAGCATCTCTTCCTAGAAAATTTTCCGGTTATAGTGAATGATAGATGACAATCAGTTCTTATGGGCTAGAATTTGTCCCCTGGAAAAAGGTGTGGCTTATTGGGAAGGTTCTATAACGTTTTCTCTAAGAATAATGACATTTCCTCATTATATATGCACTAATCTTGCTAATTTTATGAGACATCATGTATTTTAGGATGGGAGACGGAGACCTTTATTTTGCAATCTAAGAACAAGGCCATAGGGCACTGCGGGTAGTTATGTAAACTTGTTAAGAAATTTTAAAGGATTTCCTTTCTTGTAGATGATTTCAAGCTACAATGATTTAGGACCTTCCTGATTATATTTGGGTAGGCAATCGACCACTAGTTGTTCGCTGCTCAAAGCATTAGGCATAATTGGCACCTTCTTTGAGTTGCTAATGATTTTTTAATCAATATTTTTTATTTATTTTTTTCCTTTTTTTTTATCATTAACGCTTGATATTACTACCTGTTGACTATGTTTGACATGCGGAATGTAGTTGACCATAAACAATATCTAACATGTCATGCCATGTGCAGTCATCGAAGTGAGATGCAATTGGCTAACAATAAGAATATGCCTTTCTTACCCTCTTTCCGTGAGCTGCATTAGCAAAAATTTGGATTACTATTTTAGAGGGATTTCAAATTATTTTTATTTCTTTTAATTCCCTCGCTTCTAAACATCCCTTAAAAACTCATTTTGAGGGGGTTCATGCCTAGCTTGCTTTGTCAAATCTCCTTGTTTCGACTGACCTAATCTGAGTGACCTCCTCCAATCAGGTTTGGGATCTTGGTGGGCAAGAAAGACTCCGGACGTCTTGGACAACATATTATCGTGGGACACATGCAGTTATCGTAGTGGTAGACAGCACTGACAGAGCTAGGATCTCTCTTATGAAGGACGAACTATTTAAGCTGCTTCCACATGAGGATTTACAAAGTGCAGTTGTACTCGTCTTCGCAAACAAACAGGATCTTAAGGATGCCATGACACCTGCTGAAATAACTGATGCACTATCCCTTCACAGTATCAAGAACCATGATTGGCATATTCAAGCTTGCAGTGCTCTCACTGGCGAAGGTCTATACGATGGTCTGGGGTGGATCGCGCAGCACGTCACTGGAAAAGCACCAAGCTAAAATGATAAGGTACAACAAAAATGTTATGTTAATGTCTTCAATTTGGAGAATATAGATCGTTTGATGTAAGAATATAGATCGTTTGATGTATCATTAATCTTCCATACATGTGATTTGGATTCTCTTGTTGATTTTTCGTGAAAGGGTTGTTTGGGAAAAATTTCCCATTACTGTATTTGCCCATGATACATTTGATGCCATGAACATATTGACTGATATAAAATTGCCATCTGACTCTTGATTGAACTATATTTTTTAAAGCCATGACATGACGCGACGCGTTTTCCTCTTTGATAATCGAGTTACCTCTAGGATAATATTCACACACTTTCATGGAATTATTCATATAGCAAGAGATTGAGATGTGACATTCATGAGCGCCTTGTAAAGGCTAAGAAATGGATGCACTGTGTAGCAATCAGTTTAGCTGCTACTTCTAAGGTTATAATTGCATTAGCTCCTGATTCAGCCCCATTCTAAAAAAATCATTTTTCCTTAAACTAATTTTCAATCTCGAAATAACCTTCTGTGCACACAGAATTCCACCAGACCACACACAACACAGGTGGGGCCCGCATTTTTTGCAATATTTTGTTTACAATGGGATCACCTCCATGTGAGATTTCTGGTGAAATTCTGTTGCCATTTTTCTATACAAATGGTTTCATCCATCTCGAAAAGTTCTTTGCTTTTGTTAAATCTCAACTTATAACATTTCCTCTTAATATATCCCTTTCTATTACAATATATAGTAACACTTCACATCTCGGCTCAGATGAGATTGAGAAAGATCATCCCTGACCATAATTCTTTCTTTGTGATTCACCTTTAATACGTCTCATCTTACACTTTATCAAGAGAATCACCATTGAGAGTACCAATTGGCTTCTTAATGTTGGTTGTCTGATAAAGCAGTCGAAACTTCATTTACTGTTAAATTCGATCTTTCAACTACCAGGATGATTACCAATATTTTATGTGACTTAGACTAGGAAGACGTCAAAATAACAGCACGATTACTAAATGGTGGTTTGGTTACTTTTAGCCCATGTTAGACACCCATTTTTAAATAAAATAATATTTTTCATCACAGCAATAACTTTTCCTTACTTTTTAATCACATATTTCTTATCATATCACTATTTAAAATACATTATTTTTTCAATAATATCCACTAAACATGCCCTTAATAGTATGTAAATTAAGTTTGTTTACTTTCTTCGCTTGTAAAATAAGATGGACGAGGTATAATTTTTGGTTATGGGTCTACTATGACATTTTACACACACATACAAAATGAAGAAGAAAATAACAAGGATTAATGAATATTGAAACTTGACCCAAGTAGATTCATGATTTTTCCAACATAAGTGTCGACACTTCGACAATGTCGTAACAAGGAAAATGTTCGTGCATCTCGAGTGTCGACACATTTAAATAAAAGATTTAATCACTGAAAATATAAGAGTATCTTCAATGGTGATATAAGATTTAATGTATATTGATATTTTTTAAAACTAATTTTGCTCCTCACTTATATGTTGGTGAAACTAAATTCAAATTTTACTTCAATAGAAAATTTAAATTCACTTTTTGCCTCATATGGATGTTAAAGAAGCAAACATGTTACAAGTATATAATTGGTTATCGAATTGACAAGTGGCGCCGTCCTGTCACTTGTCAATTCTGCAACCAATTAGGTAATTAATTATGTACAACAAGAATAATTCTAAAGAAGATTAAAATTTGCATCCTTTTTCTCACTCTCTGTCGGAAAATATAATTTGCTTTTCTTTTGCATCTTGCATTGAAGAGGTTTTCAACCCATTCGAAGATCTAATTCATAATTTAGATCTGTATTACACAACAATTGAAGATGCTCGATATTTTCCTCTCTACGTGGACATTGCAAAAAGAAAGGCATAAACAAGTTAAGGCACGTTTGTACTGACTACCCCCACTACTTCGAATTAATTACTACGTTATCTCGAATTTCAAGACTTGCAATTACATTTTATTCAGCGTATTACAATCAGTCATTAATCTATAAAGTCAACTCAACATGTAGACAAATTAGAAGATTTATTCATATATGGTAGATGGTTAAATCAATGTTTTAAGTGAATATAAAACGCGAATTCTACGAAATGTGGGGGATAAAAAGTAGGTTTGATCGAAAATGATTATAAATTAATCAACTACCAAAGTTGGCCCTCGTTTTTTACCAAATTTTAAAAATATGTAATTTCAAATAATTTTATGAAAAAAATTCATTGATACCAAAATAAGAATTAAAAATAGTTACTTTCAAAAGTTTATCTTAGCCCTGTTTGAGTCACATTAAAATTTTCATTTTCATTCTTTTACTCATTTTCAACCACACATTCTTCAAAAAAATAATATTTTCAATCACATCAATAACTTTTTTTTTAACTATATATTCTCTATCAATCTACTATTTCAGAATACATTCATCCAAAAAAATGTGGCTAATAAATATAAAGTAATAAAATATGATAGAAATAAATATTATTCGAGAAAAATTTGTCGGTAATCGAAATAACAATTAAGAAATATAATTTAAGATTACGGACA
>CAIGRK010319042.1:0-10514 GCA_903798315.1 Fraxinus greggii | reverse complement strand
AATCGGAGCTTCATATTTTGATAGACACTTTCAAGCATGGCGGACGGAGAAGCCTCAATGCCAAACTCGATTTCTCCCGTCGGCCCATTATGATTATTTGCAACAGCTTCTAATTCTTCATTCAAGTGGGTCCTTCTCCCACACCATTTAAACAGCATATAGAGGCCTATTCCCGTTAGCATTAAGCCAGTCCCAAGAGTGATTTTAATTGAGAGAGAGATACGGATAACTGGTTGTTGATCGGTCAAGTCCATGACTCTGTAAATCAGGGATTATATATAGCAAGAAATCAAACGAAGTATAACTTGACTTGATAATTATAATCAATCGTTAATTGTAGATCGTGAACTCATTATCACATAAGAAAAGGCTAAACACAACTCATGCGTGATAACCAAGAAGAAGCCGCAAATCATCAAAATTTATATAACTTTCACCGACTAAGTATCTGGAATCAAGTATCGCTTCCAAGATAATATTTTCTCCCATGAAATAAATTAGCATGAATATGGACAGGACATGGGAGGGGAGGGAAGGGGAGAAAATGTAATTATAAGATCATAAAAATAGGAGGAATGAGCTTGCTTACCTGAATGTCNAATCGTTAATTGTAGATCGTGAACTCATTATCACATAAGAAAAGGCTAAACACAACTCATGCGTGATAACCAAGAAGAAGCCGCAAATCATCAAAATTTATATAACTTTCACCGACTAAGTATCTGGAATCAAGTATCGCTTCCAAGATAATATTTTCTCCCATGAAATAAATTAGCATGAATATGGACAGGACATGGGAGGGGAGGGAAGGGGAGAAAATGTAATTATAAGATCATAAAAATAGGAGGAATGAGCTTGCTTACCTGAATGTCAAGGAAGAGCACTACAGACTTATCTCAAGATCGATCCTAACTAATTAATTGTGAGATCTTCCGATTAATTTTTGGTGATCACACTTGAGCCTTAACATTCTATATATAGGTCCCTCTGGAGTCTGGCTAGAAAGGTGGGCTACAAAAGATGACTGAAACAAAAGATATTGGAAAAGGTGAGGACAAAAGAGATTGGACAAAACAGATGTGAGGACAGGTTCAATATTTGTCTCCATGCAGCATATTCATTTAACACTTCAACTAAAACCCGCATTACAACGCTGGTTATATTACAACAATTACCTTCAAATATTTTCTAGCACTCATTTTCTCGCTTCAATCCAAATCTTTTAGTTAACTCATCTAAAAGCTTATAGCATATAAACAAAAACTTGAATTTAATCTTAAGAAGAGGAAGTGACATTCGATTTATTGTTATGACAAGGAATATTAAAATTCAAACAATGTTTTCCTTTATATGGTCAGGGAGATCTTATTTTATTATTATTCATTAATTTTAAATGAAGAATCAGATATAAAGTGGTATTATTTGAAACATTATTTCTTCAAGGAAACCTTAGCACAATCAAAAGGATTTCGATGTATAACCTTAGCACAAATATTAATTTTTTAATATAGTGTTTATTGTATTTTATATTAAAATTGTAAAGTTACTATTTTACTCTTTTAAAAATTGATCAAAGTTTATTATTAAAGTCAACTAACGGTCAAACTAACAGAAATCATCCATTTGGATTTCGGGTGCTAATTTCTGAAAGGTTTGGTACCTCTGATATCACAAATGAAAAGTTTAAGGAAAGTTTGCATGGTGAAAGATTTGACACCTATCCCTGAATATAATTACTCTGATGAAACAAAAACAGGCCCTTTCAAATGGGACATAGGAATCCGTGCTCGTTTACGGCGTCTTGCTGTCAGTTTTGAAGAATAAACAGGTTAAGCCCGTCGCAAAAGTGACACAAATTTAGAGAGAAAGATACGGATGATTGGTTGTTGGATGATTGGTTGTTGGTTGGGCAAGTCCATGGCTCTGTACACATTAAAAATCACACAGTGACGGGGAGGAATATCGTGAAGGGGAAAAATAAAAACTTGTCTCAGTTATTTTCATAAACATAAATTAAGGGTTTGTTCGAGTGAAGAAAAGATTTTGTAATAGTGATCTTTCTTAAGAATTTATGATTAAAAAAAAGAAAGGAAAATTTTAGAATTGACATGTAAAATTATTTTACTGGAAGAATATGTAATTGAAAATGAGTTTATCATTTACTATCTAAGTATCACTCGCAAGATAAAAGCAAAGAATTAAGTATAAGATAATGTTTTCTCGCATGACATAAATTAGCACGAATATGGGAGGGGGGAAAATGTAATGGAAAATTAGCGTAAGGAACAAAAATTATAAGATCATAAAAATAAGAGGAAAGAACTTGCTCGCCTGAATGTGTATGAAAACAACAAGATTATCTCAAGATCGATCCTAACTAATTGTGAGATCTTCTACTTAATTTTGGCAATCACATTAACATTTTATAGCCATATCATGAAACTGTGGAGAAGAATAATCGATTATTTCAAACGCATTAAAAATCAGGAATTATAGACAAAATCACACGGGGAAGATCCGTAAAGGGGAAAAATAAAAATTTGTCTTGGTCATTTTCAAGAATAGATCGTCCTTTTTACGATAAGAAAAGAATCCTAAATGTCTTTACTTTTTGTATTTGAATGAAATTAAGGGATTGTTTCAGTATTTTTTTGAAGAATAGCCTTTTTTTTTTTTCTAAAAAGTTAGCCACGACAGCTTTGTGTGGGCTAACTTCGTTTAGAAAATTAATGATTCGAACGTTCCTCCTAACAACAATTTGACGAAAAAAATCTTAGCTTTCACATGAAAAAAAATCTTGGCTTTCCCTGTCTGCCTATCCTCCTACACGCGCGCTCTCTCTCTCTCTCTCTCTCTCTCTCTCTCTCTCTCTCACCCCCACCTGGCAAATTTGCTCTCACTAGGATTTGAAAATGAGAATATTTCTTTATCCCAAAAAGTCACCTTCAACGCGGTTAACTCAAGGTCTCTCACGTNAAAAAATATGACGAAAAAAATATAAGCTTTCACATGAAAAAAAATCTTGGCTGTCCCTGTCTGCCTATCCCCCTCCCCGCGCGCTCTCTCTCTCTCTCTCTCTCTCTCTCTCTCTCTCTCTCACCCCCACCTGGCAAATTTGCTCTCACTAGGATTTGAAAATGAGAATATTTCTTTATCCCAAAAAGTCACCTTCAACGCGGTTAACTCAAGGTCTCTCACGTTCACGCCAGCTTAATTTCTTTTCAAATAATAAGTTGTCATATAGGATACCACGTATGACAATAATTGTAATCGTTGATTACAAATAATATTACTCTTATTGACAATAAAGGATTTTCTAGTCAAACATTTTGGTACTAAATCCATATATCTGTTTATGTAAATTTAAAGCAATGAATCAAGTATTGTTCCTATAAGAATCCGAACATTCCTATAAGAATCCGAACATCCATTAGTCTAATTTAAATCTCTAACTTTCATTATTAATTCTAATTCAAGATTAACTTTGTGACAATGGAGGATCATAATTTATTTAGCTAAAGTTAGACCTATTTTCATATACCATACTCAAATAAGTCTGCTAAGAATTCAAACATACAAAAGTGCATGAAACTCAAAAAGTCGAGTAACGATTGCATAAAATTATACAAGTATACTTCTATCACCTATCAGACTTTGTGTCATTTATCAATGCGCTAAACCTATTTTCAACATTTCACAAGTAGAATGACATACAAATATATCTAAATGATGATCAAGCACTTAAACATAGCATAAAAATCCATTAATAAACAATCACAAGACCAATAATTTGAAATCAAAACGAGAATTTTGAATCAAGATATCATAACAAGGTTTATATCATCATCCTTGTTTAGAGAATTCTAGTCGAGCATCTTCAAATTATAAACACAATAAACGAATTAAGAATGCATCATCTGAAATTAAATTAACAAGAAGAATTTAAAAGAAGTAATCTTGAATTCCTTCAATTTCTGTTAGGGTGTGCTTGGGATTTTTTATTTTTTTTTCATCGATTTTGACTGATTTTGGGTGATACCGTTTATGAGGGATTGAAAAAATCGTTATTTTTTTCAAATTTTTTTGGACACAATTTTAGATGTCTAATATAATTTTGATCGGTTCCCTCAACTCACTAGATCAACAAGTTTCAATTATTTCTCATGTTCTCTTTTAATTTTACACTTATAAAATAATTATTTATAACCAACATATTTTGTTCAAAAATTACATTATAATTAAAAAAGAAATACTTAAAAGATAAAAAATAACTCTTGTGTAAAAAAATGTTTATAAAGTAAAAGTAAAAATACTACTAATAAGACTAAAAAATTACATATAAAATAATGTGTAAAATTTATTTAAATGTACAAAATTAACTTATAATTAAAAAACGATACTAAAATTTACTCAAATTCGATCCGCTCATTGATGCTCAAAATTAGTAATTTAAAAATACTAATAATTGGTACCTCGAAACTTCCAAGCAGGCCGTTAACTAATAATCGATGGCTTCTTCTTCCTTCATCTCAAGAAAAATCCAGGTTTAACGCCAAACTTAAGTGAGAATTCTACGTTTTCGCCTCTCAAAAAATCTCCTGTTCCACTTCTATGATCTCTAGACTTGTGGTATTTATAGGTATCTTAAAACCTAAAATTTCAAGTCCCAAAAAAAAAAAACAAAAAAGAATAAAAAATATAAAATATAAAAGTTTTACTGTTAGCCCCTATTGTATATATCATATATTGGTAAGTTGGTTTCCAATTTTGAAAATGGAGCAAAGTCGTCCTCAACATTTCATTGAAAAGAATAAAAAATCAAAAACACAGAATTGGAAAAAGGAAAAAGAAAATGAAAAGAAAATAAAGGGAACAGGAAGAAGGAAAAGTGAAAAACCCCGCCTTGCAAAACCAACTGCGTTCGCCGGCGACCACCACCCCCAACCCCAAAGCAGTGGCGGCGCCATCACCAACCCTACCTTCTCCGCCGCGTTGCTTCATGGAGGTGTGCTCAGTGTAGTAGCTTCTAACAACTGTTGTGGCATTTTTCAGTTTCTTAAATTTTACGCATACCTGAATTAGGCACAGCAGATATGGCAACTCCAAATTTTCTGTTCGGTATCGCAAAGAAATGTTTAACCGTTGGGCTGATAAGCCTCACAGTATATATGTAAGCCTTATCGCCATTCGCGGCTCCTCAATGTCTTCCACTTTCGACCGCCATGATAAAAAATCTGCTGCAATTATGATGGGTAAATTCATATTTTACTGATTGCCTTTACTTTGTGGTATAGATTTGATGCCGATTGCAATGAACAAGAACAATAAAGAAGGAGAGAGTAGAAAGAAAGAAATGCGAGGAAAGATTGTAATGTTTATTCAATATTCAAGTGTAATTCATTACAATCAAGAATCTCAATCAGTGTTGAGGACTTTTGGTAAATTTAAGGTTAGAGCTGAAAGGATTGAATATCCACGTATACTAATATTGTGACTTTGCCTTTCTTGACTTGAGTATGCTTCACTTGGTCCATATCTCAATTTACAAGAGGTCCCAACTTTTCTAAAACTCATGCTTCACTTGCTCCGTTGACCATTAACACTCATGCTTTAAAACTTTCCTCATTCTACCTTTTTAAAAAAAAAAAATAACTTATTTTTTTTTAAATTAGTTAAAAAAATTTAATTTTTCAAAAATACTCCTAAAACTTTCCTCATTGAAAAAAATAACTTATTTTTAACTTTCATAAAAAATAATTTTTTTAATATTTTTAAAACAATTATAAGCTTACTAAAAAATTATCGGAGATTATAATTTTTTTTTTTTTTTAAAGCTCATTAAGGATACAAGTGTCCAAGTGTTTTGAGTCTCTAATTTAGTCCATCATATTATTTAGTCATGTCTTTTAAATGGAATAAATGACTCAACTCAAGAAATAAATTTTTTTTCAAAAAAAATATTTTTTGGACTTCTAATTTTTTGTTGCACCTCAAGAATTGATGCCCAAGATAATGGCCTAGGTTGCCTTGACCCTGGCTAGCAGTACAATGGGGTAATTGAAAATAGCAATTGCATAAAATAATCCCTCGGTCAAATAGAGCCTATGCTCCCAATTTTATCAAAATTATATAAATTTTGCAAGACTTTATGCAAATTGAAGAGAAATGAAAAGAAAACAACCAAACAGAGAGAGCTGAAACCATTCACAAAGAATCACAAGAATTATATTGACAAATTAAAACAATGATACCAAAAAAAAGAGAGAGAACGAAGTTTTTTTTAAATAAACAATTTGTTTAGCAAAATAGCAACCTGTACCTTGCCCAGATTTTAGAATAAAGATTTTGATTTTGAAGCAAAGTATTAAATAAGGGACAATTTTGTCATTCCCATTAATAACGAGTTATTATTACAATTTACGAGTATCACTCTTGCTAGATTTTATTTTTAATTTTTTGCACCTTCATTCGTGCTAAAAGTAACTTTAGAAAATCACCTTCGTAGGTTAGAAACGTATAAATACTTGTTATATATAAATATTATCTTATCAAATTTAGTACATTATACTAAACACGACAGTAATATTTTATTTACCCTTTCAACTAAAGATGGCGGTCTAGGTTACCAATTATTTTATCAATTTGATTTCTAATGTCTTAACAAGGAAATCGCTTTATAATAAGAGCCATTTGGCATTATTTTTTAAAAGTCAAAATGAACTTCTGAAATTCAAAAACTGCTTATGAACTTATCTGACTAATTTTATAAAAAGTGATTTTTCTAGTTAGAAAAATTTTAAAGTAAGTTCATCATATGTGGCTTCCTCCAGAAATACTTTCGAAATAATATATTCTTTTAAAGTTAGTTTTCAAAGAAAAATTAAGATAACTATCTACAAAAGTTCTCCTACAAAAAGTAAGTTAATATTATAACTTCAAGGAAACATTAGGTGGGCACCTCTCAACTCAGTCCAAACACGGGACATGTCATACTAAGGGATTGAATCCAAATTACCCTTGTTTGGTCTCCATTTTTTATAAAAATGTACTTTTTCAAAACTTATTTTTATTTATACATTCTCTAATTAAATAATGTTACACGCAAATTTAACAAATTTTCTTATTTTTTAATCATACATTTTAAAAACAATTACTATTTTAAAAATATTTTTTTCCTAAAAGCCCTTGTTTGAGCCATATTTTTCCAAAACTCAATTTTTCATAAACTCAATTTTTCATAAAATTTATTTTCAACCATACATTTTTCTAATAAAATAAATTTTATACGTAAACTAAAAAAATTTTCTTACTTTTTAACTTTACGTTCTCAGAAAAATTCATTACTCCAAAATCTATTACCCAAAAAATGGGGCTCAAACAATTCAAATTGCAATCAAATAAGGACTAAAGATTTTTTTTCTCTGGAACTAGTAATAAATATGTATGTTGCACATATTTTTTTTTTTTTAAGTAAGCACGTGGGTTGCACGCTCCTATGATATGCGTAATATTTTTTAAATACAAATATTGTTTTTTAAAGTAGTAGAGGTAATTAATATATGTGAAAATGTTGAATAAGGATTGATTGTCTTACTTTTTCATTTTGAAGTCAGTATTTTTTTCGTTTCTCAAACATGGGAAATAAATTTTCAATTATGTCCTTAAACAACGTAGTTTGGAAATTACATTCCTCAAAATTTTATAAAAAGATAACCTATTTATCTAATAGTGAAGCTTCTATGAGAAAAATATTATCTAATTCTGACATTATATAATTCCTCTCATCATACAAAATTAGTTTTAAAATTTCAACAGGGCCATTCTTATTTGTTATAGATCTCAGTGAAACCTTGTTGAAATATGAATACTTTTATAATACATTCTTCTTTAAATGCATTCAGTTGTTTGGTAAAAATATAATTGCAATCTTCTTTTAGTGGCATCAATCCTACAAATATGGAAAACAAATCTAAAATATGACAACAAAAATATGGATTAGCAATTAACAAAAAGGAAAAAGTTAATATTTTTCAAATTAAACTAACTACTTGACTCATTTTGTTGATATATTAATGAATTATACCTTGTTTCTTTTAGTGATTTTGACGATTATGTAGTCTTCTATGATATTTCTAGCCTACAAAATAAAAAAAAAAGTCTTTGATATGTTAGTTTAGTAATTGATTTATCAATGTTGAAAAAAATCATATAGCAAATATATGACATATCATACAACACATGTCTTTATCAAGAATGTGATTATGCTCAGATACCAATATGATGCAACAATATACACTAATTATAATTAACATTTCAAAATTTATTTCGCACCGAAAATTGGATAAATGTGAAGAAAAAAAATCTCAAATGATTTTATGTAATATAAAAATCAATCAAATACCAATAGAAAGTGGTTGCTATTCACGTTTCAACGAAATCCTAATTACCAAAGTTCAATATAATTGCACATATGGTAATGTCCTATCATCTCTCTAAAAGTAATTATCAAATCATAGTTTAATAACTATGAGAAACAACTAATAAAAATCATAAAATAAAAAATATTAAAAATATGAATTGTCAAGTCAAAAATAAGTCATAGTGGTGAAAATAGATCTGGCATATAGATGTCCAGATAAATATAACTCCACAAATTCATAAATATGAAAAAAAAAATTCATATTTACATGAATATGATGAGATAATAATACTGCTGGGTTGTCACGTGTTTGGACGTCTCAAATTGATGTATATATACAATTAAAATAATTTGTGGTAATAGATAAATCAAAAATAGAAATTTCATACAATTAAATCCATGATATTAGAAATTAAATTGAAATTCGAACCATGTTTAACTAATCGAAAAAGAAAAAAAAAACTTCACAGCACTCATCAACTTATAAGTAGCTTATGTTCATCATTTAGATGGACATTACTAAAAGAAATAGAAAATAAAAAGGGAGATAAAAAAATAACTACATTATCTTTTTAACGCAATCGAAAATTTCATCAAATAGAAAAATAACCTTTTTTTTTCATAGAATTTGTCTCACGAAAATCGAATTTTCCAAAACTTCAAAGCCCAGCATAAATAAATTCACATACATAAGCATCGTCAAGGCTATTTTCGAGTTTTGAGAAGTTCTAACCCACAACAAATTGTTATCATTGATAACGGTTCTAGAATGAGAAATGTTGGGTTTTATAGTTAAAATAATCTTAAATATGTTTATTACATAGTGTATGTACAAATACAAAGCAGACATGCATCTCTCTTTTCATTTATTTACATTAATTGTTCATTATAAAAATAATCATCTATCAATCCCTTTCACATGCTCCCAATGGTAGGAAATTCAAAAACGTAGCCCCAACAGACTCCCTCTATCTTCCTTTATTGTATGTTCTCTCTGTATATTGAAATTTTTAATTTGTTAATAACATGTGTAGATGATTCAAAATTTCAACACATATTATAATGTTATAATAATTTATTTAATTTCATATAATGATAAGAATATAGCAAAAATTAATTGAGGACTTAAATGTGAAAATGAGCAAAGATTATAATAAAGGATAATTGCAGCAAAATTCGAAATATTTGAAACACTCGCACACTTTTTTCAAATATTTGATTTGTTGCAGCCGTTACTCTAACCTTTTGAAACGTTGAAAGTAAAGCTCTTCTAGACAGTTTCCATCCTCAATTCTGCCAGCTAACCAAAAATTTAATTTTGACCACTTCTTTAATATTTTAGGAAGGGGTAAAAGAGTAATTTTATATTTATAACATTACACAATTAAACTAGTTAAATTTAAAAAATAATAATAAAAAAAAATGACAATCGTCTTCTTCCTCTCGCCCCAACGCCCACCCCTCTTCCACCACCTAAAACCTAAAATTTCGGTCTCAGTCCTACTCTCTTCAATTCTATTTTCAAAGCTTTGTCACTATATCAACGATTTCTGTCTCTCTCTAACACATACAAAATTGAGAAGTGCAAATGGGTTCTTCGGTATTGCAATTTGAAGAACAGAATCAGTACCCTGAATCTACTTCCTCATCATCCAAAATCTTGCTAAAGCTTGAAACCATTGATAAACGTTCCCCCTATCTACAACACCTTCTGACCCCAATTTATGCTTTGGCTTTCACCTAATTTCTGAGCTCTTCCAAAATGCTTTCGCCGATCCTAATTGTAGCACCATTGTTCCTGTCAAAAACTCGGAAACCCAATTGTCAAATTTCGCTCACCGGCTCAGGAAGCTCGCCAACACATTCGACGGCGCTCCTCCGATCTAGTCCGTGTCACTGATCTCAAGCGTAGGGATCCATGCCACTTTCAAAACTTGATTCGTCAGACCCGAATGTTGCATCATGTACATTATATATGCCGATCATGTGGAGCTAGCGGTGGCAATGGGCCGAGCCGAGCCGGCTCGGCCCATTCCCACACGAGCGAGCACGAGCCGAGCTCATGGCTCGTATCCAACGAGCCGAGCTTAGGCTC
>CAIGRK010319026.1:0-10440 GCA_903798315.1 Fraxinus greggii | reverse complement strand
TGATTCTATTTCGCCTCTTCCTCATAAGACTTGGTTTGTAATCTTATATAACTAAGTTTTTTGAGAGTGAGGCCAATCTTTAATTTCTTAGATATGATATTGGCCAAAAATCTCAAATCTGAGGCATTTTAGCAGGTTCCATATATGATACTATCTAGAAGCAAGTGCTTTTGGATTTCTTTCCTTGTAACTTTATGAAGAGAGGATATGAAATTAGAAATTATACATAATATTTCCGTGTCCACCAAACTAGGATGGATAAGTCACATAAGTTCTATTATAAATTTGAAAGTCCAGATCTAAAACTAAAATCAGAAAATAGAAGCACGACATGAACATAGATGCTCACTTCAAAGTTAACAAAACCCCCATAAGAGAGCATATCAGAGAAAGAAAAATAATTGTAGAGTTGTAGACAGGTTTTCATTTTTTATTTAAGAGTTGCCTCGTGGTTGTGCGAAACCAAAAAGACAAAAGAGGGATACAAGTCTTAAATAGAGAGAAAATAATATGGATTCTTGTGTGTGTGCTGCGTACGGAACACACTCGATCAATCACAAAGTAAAATCACCTAATCATGAACACGTGAATGGCAAATGCAGTATCCTGAACCTTTTGAAATCTATCCTATTATGTCCGATTCTTAAAAGTGTCTAGCATGTGTCTAGGCTATCTCCATGTCCCAGACACCAATACATCAGTGCCAGTAGTGATATCCTTATTTTCGCATTATATAAACAAAGATAAGAAACTACATTATTACCAAGGACATCTAAATGATTAGTTACTGGAGTACTTGTGCTTCTCAGGGCCCTTGGCAACGGAGAAACCCTGCTGGGGGAATCTATTTGCCTAGGGAAATTGGAAAAGAACTTGCACTTTCACACGAGAAGAGATAAATTTCTTGGTATATAAAGTTTTTATTTACAACATCGCATGCTAGCAAGGAAGCTAGCCCCGTTCCCTCAAGGGGACCGGTGCCTATGCAATTAAATTTTTTTATGGTGATGATACAGCTTTGATTCCAAATTCTTTTATCAACATAAATAATCATCACAAATTACAACCTATCATTTTTCATTCAGAGATTTCAACTACAAAGATATTTGCCATTTCCTTAATGTGCTATAAATTGTTGAAGTGAGAATAGGAATCCTATTCACTTGTCATGATTTTCTTGAAGGTTGCTGAGATGAACATGCTTTACAACCTTTTAATTTGACGGTACATATGAAATCAAAATTTTAAAGAATGCGGAACTTCACAAGTTATCAGGCTATGCAAGAAAATAAAAATAAATAACTGTGGAGGCTCTATTAAAGAACCTAAAATGAAAGCATAGTGATTATAAATATTTCCAAAATGATTTCACCAGTTCATATCCTGTTGAAGATAGTACCTTGAAGCTACACGAACATTATACTCCTTGCCAGGGTGATAAAATTCTGCAAGACCCCAGTCTATCAAGCAAAGCTTTCGTAACTCGTGGTCTATCATAACATTATGAGGCTTGACATCTCTGTGCATTATTCCTTGTGAGTGACAGTAATCTAATGCCTGGAACAGGATAAAGCAAAATTCAGCTTTCTTTTATCATGCAAATGTACAAATGTAAATGAATTGGCCAATCAACATATTTCGAGATAACTCAATTCTTATTCAGGCTTATATTTGATAATAAATGAAGTTGTCATATAAACTAGGAGTTCATCACAAAGTCCATTATAGGAATCACAAATGTTGGGTGCCAGCACAATTACTACTTTCCAAACTTGAACCCACTCAAGTATGTGAAGGATTCCACAATCAGATTTATGAAATGTGTATTTATAAAGCAATTTGTAATTGTACAAACAGAAGTATGGCTGTATTATTTAACGAAAATGTGTTGTAAAAAACAGAGTGGAATGACTGAATGAAATTCAAGTTGAGTACTGATACAAATTGGAATTAAATAAATAATGTTAAGCTTTCCAGAGGCTCAACTCTCTCACAGTTTGAAACCTGCTTAACTGATCACACTTCCTAACCCCTTATTTATGATGACTATACAATATATTCTACTGAACCCTCATAATTCCCTCAATACAAATGACAATTGAACCTATTGGACTGGTCTTCGCTGCCTATGCACGCCCAGCATCAACTGTATCCACTGCATCGACATTTGTTCAACCCCATCGACATTTATTTTTCTAGCCTTTTTGCCTCGCCTTGCATATGTGGTGCGAGTAAGGGGTCTATCAGTATGCTTCCTCTCAAACTCTATTAGGTATGCTGCAGAGTTTTAATCTTATATCTCAAAACCCCCATTAATTTTTGTGAATGCCCAACAGTTTTTGAAAATCACCTAAATAAGTAATATCCCTCCATCATGGATGATATTCATGAAAACTGATTGTTCTTTACACTTTTACTTCTCAAGTATGAAAGCAGCTTAACATTGCCCAATAATTTGAAGAGTAATGTCTAGATGACATTCAAGTGTCATTCATTCATATGTCATCTTAAATGAGACTCATTTCCTTATATTTAGCCATGTTTGACAACCATTATTTCAAAACCTTTTTTTTCTACAAACTCATTTTCAACCACAAATTTTCATAATAAAATATTTTGCATGTAAGCCCAAAATTTTTCCCCACTTTTTAACCACACATTCTCCAAAAAAACACTATTTAAAACTCCATTTCACTCAAATAATGGTTGTCAAACAGTACCTTAACATGATATATCAATAAATGTCACTTAGAGTGATGATGATCACCAGTCTAGATATTCTAATTTGTATTCACATTTTTGATCCGAAGACAAACAGAAACTCATTTAAAGACTTTGTCCTATAAGAGCAAGAATTAATATGTGTTCATATGAGATAGAGGAGTTTGACTAGGCATGACTGTCAGATTGAATTATATTTCCACTGACCTTGAGAAGCTCATATATGTAGTAACGTATGTCATAGTCCGTCAATGTAGGATACAGAATTTTGAAATCTGTACTGTTCACATATTCAAATATCAAGCTGGGAGTTTTCGAGTGCTGATCTCTAACGATATCAAGGAGCTTGACAATATTGGGACCCCCACAAAGGTTCTGCAGTATTTTGATCTCTCTTTTTATCTGAACAGGATGACCAAAAATAAAATAAGAAAATCTGCTCAAAATTGAACAATTCAAATTTGAAAGTTAGGGAGAAGCATTCATGAGCAATAAAGTCATAGTACATTCAATTGGACATCTATTAAATTACTACGTTAGAT
This sequence comes from Fraxinus greggii, assembly GCA_903798315.1. NCBI lineage: Eukaryota > Viridiplantae > Streptophyta > Magnoliopsida > Lamiales > Oleaceae > Fraxinus > Fraxinus greggii. The sequence continues at coordinate 7,177 of CAIGRK010319026.1, read as the reverse complement.
TTTCAGCATCTATTGTTTATCATTTAATTGCTGCAGACAATTGTCTAAGCAGTCAATGCAGAAAAATGCTTAACAGGAATCACACTGCTTTAATAGCCTTCTAAGTTGTTGAAACGGCCAGCATTGATCCAACAAGATAAAGGAACCTTTATCATTTTAGGAACCAATATTTAAATTTTAACCAACTACTGTAAAAAACTAATGTCCATAAATAGCGACATTTGAGGATAGTCCCAGTCTGTTGAGTACTGCTATTAAAAATTTATTACCTTTTTCTTCTTGACAGGTTTCAGAATCTTGATTATGCACTTCTCATTGCTGTTGACATTTACACCTTCAAAAACTTCACTGTATTTTCCCCTTCCAACTTTTCGGACGACCTCGTAATCATCTTGGTCTCTGAAATTTTTTTTCAAAGAAAGTCTTCTTAAGAATCAGTAAACCCAGCTCAATCAAGGCATGCAATACAATCAAGCTTGCTAATGTAGACATTGAATCCCTCAAGTCTTACTATATGATATTCTTTATTTTGTAAAACCTAAAGAAAATTTTTAATATAGAAGAAGTTGTAGACTGTTATTAAAGATTTATAATTCACATCCTACAATAGCTTATTTACAGCTTGAAGATTACTTCTAAGGGTATTTTCATTGTGCTCCAACCTCTGTACTACTTAGAGAATCGTGAAATATAAATAAACGGGAAATGAAAGTGCTATAAGTTAATTGAGTTTATAGTTTAGACAACAATAGATAAGAGGGTTATTATAAATTTATGGTATGGAACTGAAATAAATTACAGCATATAAGAAGTTCTATACAATCGCCCAATCATTTTTCTTTTAGATTCACAATTGTTTAAATACTCCTTTTCTTCTAGGACTACTATTTTCACTCATATATGAATAAAATAATTTCCATGAATAAATATAAGATTTCCATGCACAGCTTTTTAGAGAAGTATCAATTTTGAAAATGTAAAAGAGACCCACAATAACTCAGCTATGCGTGAATTCAATATCAATAAAAAAACTGAAGAAAATAGCAGACCATAAATTGCCCTATTACGATTATAGATCTTTCAATTGTTGCTAAAATCTAATTCCGGATTAAAATAAGTCTTTCTAAACAAGCTCCAATTACTAATTTTTTCAGAAACCAATAATTTACTATCGAAAAATTACACATTTCTCGTCCTAAATTATAATCAAATCAAAATTATCACAATCGCAATCAACCTAGTAATTGACAGTAATGAGGATCGCTCACCCCCACTGTACAGTGAGATTTTCGTAATCCCAATATTCTCTGGGACGCAATACATTCACATCAGGGTAGACTCGGGCTTTCGACATTCCAGAGCCGTAGATCTCCAACGTTACGGTGCCGTTGATCTTATTAATACGCACAGATGCAGAAGGGGAGCGCAGGTTAGGAGGCTGAGCAACCGGCGCTCGCAGAGCGACGATGGCGCACACCAGCGAGATACGGAGTAACAGCGCGGAATCGTGCGCCAGGGGAGTACTTCACTACCAGACGAGTAGTACTAATTATTATGATTATTTGAATTGTATTAACAAAATTTTATTGAATTCAACTGTCAAGAGAACATATACTGTATGGTCGTTGGCAAGTGGGTATATAAAATTTTGCTCATTCATTTTTAGTTCCTTAAATGTTTGTTCAAATTTAACTCTAGATTCTCAAATTCATTTTCACAGAACACGCAATGTTTATTAAATTTTCAATTATTTATTTTTATTAAATTTATAAAAAAATATAATTTTTATCTGAACCAAACAGGTTTTAAAGTGGTAGAAGATCATATTATGCCCATGTTTGAGCCACATTAAAATTTTCATTTTCATTCTTGTACTTATTTTCAACCACAAGTTTTTCAATAAAATAATATTTTTCATCACATCAATAACATTTCCTTCTTTTTCAACCACACATTCTCCATCAATCTACAACTCCAAAATACATTATACCAAAATAATGTGGCTCAAAGTATCACACAGTGAAAATGCGTGTAGTAATTTAATTATAAGTTGATGATGGGTTGACCGGATAAATTGACAAATTGAAAAAGATTTGATGCAAATAAGCCACGTCCGATCTTCATTATTTTCAAAATATATTTTTCTCTTATTTTCAATCATACCTTCTTCATTAAAATAATGTTATACGTAAATTAGAAAAAAAAAATTCAAAATTTTTTAACGATATATTCTTCATCAATCTACCATTCCAATATACATTTTTGACCAAAAATGAGGCTTAAACAGACGCTAATTATGAAAAATAAAAATAAAAATTGATGTATCTTTAATATTTTCCTCCTTATTTATCTTGTACTTGTACACTAAAACTCCTAGTTCAAAGATATGGGTAGAAATACAGCCATCAAGATTATGTATATACCGCAATCTCAGCTTAGCAATTGACCTCAGATTGTTGAATTATATAACCTCTATTCAACATAAAGATAATCTGTACATTGCTCTCTTCATCATACAGTGATGGAACATCTTAACCAAAAAGAATACATTAAATTGTATGCAGGTCAAACGGTCAACGTCTCGTGTATTGAGTTCTTCACACCGCCTTAGGCTGGATCTGCTCGAAGTCAAAAACCTCGAACATGAGGCGTCTTACATCAGGCTTCCCATAGACAGCATACGCAAGCCCATGAATGGCTTGTTGAACAGAGGTTGTAGCTGGATTTCTCAGCCTTCTATTATTTTCATAGGAATCCTGTACCTCCTCGCTGTAAATAATGAAGCGATGGAGATATTTCTCCCTCAAGTACCTCCCACAGAACTTGTTCATCAGAAGTCGGCGGTGCTTTTCCTGCAACCATCTTCCCGGAGCATCTAGATGCTTCATTAGCAACCTCTCTGCTAATACAAGATCCTGCAAAATATATGGAATATACAGTTATAGTTAACCTATTGATGCCAAGATTTGATATTGTTGAACCAGCTCATCTAGTTGCTTAAGCTGCTAGTAAGGGTTTGATTATTTTTTGTCTTCAACATGCCCAATCATGTTGAAATATAACATTTATATAGCTAAAAGACAAGCTAAGATGTATAATTGAGAAAGTTATTACCTGGATCTTTTGACCAACGAATTCCAGTCTCTCGAAGCAAAACCGTGGATGCTCAAATTTGTACATGGATGGGTGCAAGAAACAGAGCTGTATTTTGTAAAGAGGAGGAAAATTTCATTAGGAAGATGCTAATGCACATTCAATCAAAGTTGTGAGCCTGGCAAAAAAGAACATATTTCCCAATAACAGTAGATACATAGTTGTGCATAAAGTTATGTAGGCCTTGAGCTTGTATGAGTATGCATAAATTAATTGCTATATCTAAGGGTGTTGGAGTAAACTGCAAGAAGGACAACATAGATAAAACCTGTAAGCCAAGTCCAAGTTCTATGTTCCTAGCTTCAGTGATCTCAGGTATCCTATCCGCCATTGCCAAGGGATATCCAATTGTTTTCATGACTTGTTGTCTACAATCATAATCCCATATATTCCCACGAAACCGATGCATGCCAGGTGGAACACATGCCCTGAAAAGCCTTGGGTGCGCAAAAAGAGCATCTTCTGGAGGCTGATAATGGGAATTTATCAATGAGTTGATAATCCATCTTCAGAAGAAAAATATTGTCCCTTACAATAAGCTATTGCCAACATAAGGAAAACACATTGTTTCTAGAAAAAACTGAAAGTCAAGAGAAGGCATTAATATTCTAATCTCAATTTGGAATTATTCCACCTCGGATGGATAGTCATGTTCAAATAACAATATACTAGTGTGTCCAGGCTTCATTTCCATTTTTTATCTTTTAGTTACCATCACTTTAAGCTATTAAAGATGCTTACTCCCAGTCAATTAAGACTAGTATAGAAAGTGGGTCCATACAACCTTGATTGAGTATATTAGAATTATTAGTTGTTCAAACTATGAATATCTATCCGGTGTAGAAAAATTCCAAATCACAAATGTTCCCAAACAGTTTTCAGTATTCCAACCGTTACCATGTGATTGGGGAGCACTGTTGTTTATTCCACAAAAATTTAGTAGCACAGGATGTTGAAGACCAATCTTGTCTAGTTGATTTGTGCACAAACACTTCAGCTTATTTCACTGATTCCTTTGAATTTCTTCATTTTTCAGTTTCACAAAAATTTTGCTCTTTCTTACATTATGTTCGGAGCCCATCTAAGTGATGTGTGTGTTACAAGGACCTATCAATTAGTTAAACTTAAGAAAGAAAAAGCTTTTTGAGTCATTCGAAGGATTTCACTATGTAAAAGGCTTTGGACGAATTTCAAGGTACTACTTTGCTTCAGAAAAGATGGAAATGTAATGGCATAACACCCTTCTAAAGAGAACTCCAGAATGAAGCTCCCGCATAATATTCTTCTTATTGTAAGACTAAAGTAAATATAATATCGTCAAACTGAAAAATAATTAGTGTTTACCCTATAAGAAGCAACATCCTGCCAGCTCAGCTTTCTACTTTCAAAATCCACAGAAACATAGTCTACATCTTCAAGCTGTCTCCTCAGTTTAGGTTGGCAGTCTTCAGCCTCAGGGTCCATTCCAAACACTTCAAAAAGAACACGGTATACTTCTGGCATGCCAAAACACAAATATATTGCCCCAAACAAGGCCCAAAATACAGATCTGCCAGGATAATATTTGTAGCATTATCAATATGTAAGTAACTTTTCCATGACCAACTACATCAAATAACATCACTAGATTAAATTGAAATAAACTCTGCAAACCATGCAATGCCGGCCAAGTTGTAGGTTAACCTCAGAAATTGGTAAATATTCAAATTTATTTATGGAACTTGGACATTACGTAAGGGACTGCAGCTCACTAATGCACATTATATTATTTGCAGAGTCAATCCAACTGCCTAACTCAATAAACGATATAAAATAAAAAGAATTGCAGGAAGATGCATATAATATCCTCACGTGTAATTTCAATTACTAAAGAAGCCTTGTAACCCTTCTTCAAAAGCATATTATGCACTTATTTTTCTGGGTAATGGGAGGCAAAAGTAAAACCATCAAACTGTCACCACATGTTCAATTATAACCAATATTATGCCATGTAGTCACATGCATAGAAATAATTCCATGGTTTACATTTTCCAATAGCACTATTGAATGTGTATGCATTTAGCAAAATATTCTCCATCCTAAAACAACCAAATTGTTATTTATATGCTGCATAACAATCTGTTACATGATCTTCACGAATTCATCATGTAATCATTTGACTGAGCAATTCTTGTATAGCAGGACAGCAAAAGTAACATGATAGAGCTTTCCCAACAAGTAAGCACTGCCACCCACACTCCAACATATTGACAAAGGACGAGGCTAAGAATACATACGCACAGAACTAATTTCTACTTCATTAGCCTCAAGCCACACCATTATAAAACTCCCATCGATCCAGTTATTTTACCTGAAAGTGATATCATTCATTAAAACCCATAAATCAATCTTCCACTTTTTTCCCATAATCCTTGCAGCGTGAGTTCTTCACTCGTCAGTTCATGTAATTAGTTTTAGCGTACCAAGAAGCTGATGGAACTCAGTCCTCCATCAGAATTGGTTAATTCATAAGTTGGAACATGACTCTTATTAAGGGTTGTGAGTGAGGTGTTAGAAAAAGGTATATTGGACATTGTATGTAAATAGGCATTCATGTACAAATTTTAGGTGTGGTGAATATTTAGAAGTATAGCGTAGGTTCTCAGAGTACTTGATAATTGGAAACGTACCAACTACATCCCTTCACAAGGAATGAAATGTGTACACATTAAATACCTTCTTGAATCTTCAACAATGGCCAAGGAATACTTTGTATGTCCAGCTCCAACAATGTAAGAGCGGACTTATTTTAACACAATGAAGCCCGTCCTATAATGTGCCACTTATTATGTGTATTATACAGCATGCTCTCACTATCATTCTTGATCAGGTGTGACATGTAATTATGTGCAGTCATACATCTAATATGTAGATTTTTCCAAGTATTTCTTGTAATCTTTTGTACAATGCATAGAACTGCGTAAAGTAACTAATAAAGTTTCATAATAGCAAGGTTGAAAACCATGTCTATTAATTCAATAAATATCAAAACCTCAAAAAATAAAGACCATCACTTACTTCACTGGCGGTTCTCGATCCTTTCTAATCAACTTATCCATATCATCGTATGGGAAAATCAAATTCTGCAAGCTAGCAGCTTTTATCCACTTGGGCAGAAACCTTTTCCCTATCAAAGCATACACTCTCTCCCTCATTGGCCCCGGTGACTCCCTAGGATACCTCTGCAAGAAAAACTCACACAATGCCATCTCGAGCACATACTGCCCCAAGAACCACAACCTGGAATGCCCCGACCTCACATGGCGAGCATTAGTCCTCTCGCAGTGGGGATGCTGAAATGCCAGATACAACAATGTGTCGAACTGCTTAGCCGGATTATCATCTCCATAATTCTCAGAAGGCTCTAAAGGGTAACCTAAAGCCTGCTTGGTTTCAAGCAAGTACTCGTCCATCCACGTTTTATCTGCATTGTTTAACCGGGAAGACGGCAAGCAAGAACTCAACAAAGGGAAGGATTTTAGGGTTAATTGCGGGCTTTTGAGGAATCTTTCAGCCAGTTTCGCATCATCAAGTGGGGGCTTGAGAATGAATCTCTTCGGGGGCGGTTTTTTCTTGGGGGAGACTACTTTCTTGCGCTCTGCTAGCTCTTTCAAAAGTCTTTGAGGGTTGTTTCTTGGGAGCTCTTTTGGGTCTACAGCTACTGCAAAAATTCGAAAGTTTGTTGCAATATTGGGGGTTTTGAGGTGGGTTTGGAAAGGGAAGGATGAGAACGAAGAGGAGAAGGAGATGTCTACGGAGGAGTGTGGTTTAAAAGATGAACAGAGCTCCATTAAAGACGATAAAAGATGAGATCTTTACAGGCGGTTCTGAGTTAACATTGAGAAGCAATTTTATTTTTTTTATCGGATTGGTTTGAATGTGGAGGCCGTTGAAGGAGGTTTTTTGCAGGGTTTTGGAACCGGAATCGGAGGGAAGGAGGTAATAGGATAAGGTGAAAAAATGAAGAGGAAATAGTTAAAAATAG
>CAIGRK010319015.1:0-12208 GCA_903798315.1 Fraxinus greggii | reverse complement strand
ACTTTCCCATGTTGCATCAGAACATATCTTAAACCAAGTTTGGATGCATGACTATAAATCACATAGCCTTTCAAACCATCGGGATAGTCAACACTGGTGCAGATACGAGCTTATCCTTTAACTCTTGAAAAGCATTTCCTTGACCATACGAACCTAGTACTCCTCTGAGTCAACTTTGTCGTAAGACCTACGGTCTTGAAAAATTCTTCTATAAATTACTGATAATAGCCGGCTAAACCTATAAAACTCCTCACTTCTCCAACATTTGTAAATTTCAGCCAATTGGTCACAGCTTTAACTTCAGATTGATCTACTTTAATTCCTTGCGTTGAAACAGTATGGCCTAGAAACCCCACTCATTCCAACCAAAATTCACATTTTTTGAATTTGGCATACAACTTCTTTTTACGCAGTCTTCCCAGAATTATCCTCAAATGTTCTTTGTCTTGTTGAGAATCTTTTGAGTATATCCAAATACTATTGGAACACTCCATTCATCAAGTCCATAAACACTGCAAGGGCATTCGTCAAGCCAAAGGGCATCATTGTAACCTCATAATTCCCATATCGAGTCCTAAATGTCGTATTTGGTATATCAATAGGCTTAATCTTCAGTTGATGGTAGCCCAACCTTAAATCAATTTTTGAGAACACGGATGCACCATTCAACTGATCAAATAGATCCTCAATCATAGGAAGGGAATAGTTATTCTTGATCGTCAACTTATTTAGTTTACGGTAGTAAATGCTCAACCTCATAGTACCATCTTTCTTCTTTACAAAGAGTACCAGAGCTTCCATGGAGACACATTTGTTGTAATGAACCCTTTATCTAGAAGTTCTTATAACTGTATCTTCAACTCTTGTAATTCCTTTAGTACCATTCGATATGAAGCTTTGGACACAGGAGTAGCTCCAGGTACTAGATCTATCGTGATTTCCCACTCTCTATCGAGCGGAGAACTCAGTAGATCATTTGGAAACACGTCAGCATACTCTTGTATTATTGGCACATCATCTAATACTCATCATAAGATACCCTGACAATCACGCTTCCTCAACATGCTCTCTACCTTTAAAGCTGAGGTAACACGAGGAAGTGCCTGAATCTGCAATCCATAAAATGTGAACTCTTCTTCAACCGTTCTTCGAAAGTACCTCGTTCTCAAAACATACTATCGTGGCTTGATTTTCACCTAACCAATCCATACCTAAAATAATNCATCATCTAATACTCATCATAAGATACCCTGACAATCACGCTTCCTCAACATGCTCTCTACCTTTAAAGCTGAGGTAACACGAGGAAGTGCCTGAATCTGCAATCCATAAAATGTGAACTCTTCTTCAACCGTTCTTCGAAAGTACCTCGTTCTCAAAACATACTATCGTGGCTTGATTTTCACCTAACCAATCCATACCTAAAATAATATCAAAATCTCTAATCTCTATAACATACAAGTCGGCCTCTAAAGTCAGTACATCAAAATTTATCCGTACCACATTTGCTATCCTAACTATATCGATAGTTCTCCCTGTGGCATACTAACTCGAAGTACATTATCACTTTCTGGCATGAAGTATTAATCTTAGCTAGACATGCACTAGATATGAATGAATGAGTCATACCAGAATCAATAAGAACTTAAACGTGAATACTAGAGATGAATAAAATACTTGTAATTACGACCAAATTTTGGGCAGCCTCGTTGCGAGTCAAAGCAAACACCATTGGTTTTCCTTTCTTTTCTTGCTTGGATTTCTTAGTCAATAAGCATGAAGAAGCCACATGGCTGGGTTGGTCATACTTATAGCAAAACATAATTTCCATACAAACATTCTCCTATATGAAACTTGTTACACTTGGGACATTGAGATAAAGGATTGTTTGGTTGACCCGTATGCATCTGTTTCTTAAACTATCTAGTATTCTTATTCTTATCCAGCCACTTCCTATTTTCGAAGTCATTACACTATCCCTAATTTACCAACTTCACCCCCGAGTAGGTCACTGTCTGAGCTTTCTTTACCACTACCTGAAAAGTGGTGAGATCGTGTGAACTTACAATCTACCTGATCTTAGGGTGTAGGCCCCTCTCGTAACGTTTTAAGGTGTGGGGGCATATCGGGACAATTCATTGAACTTGCTCTAGACTCAAAAATTTTCATATCTCCCTGTACCAGTCTTAAGAATTCTGTCTCCTTATGATCGCAAAGCTTGAGGAAAATACTTTTCTGTTAGCTCCATCTTGAACTGAGCCATGTTAGATTATGTTGTTTCTCTTCGATACGAGTGCATGATGAGGATTTCCACCAATGGCCAGCTCTTTCGATTAGCATAAACTCGGCATATAATAATTTTTGATTTTCTGGACAAGAGATGTATCGAAAGATCTCTCAATAGTACGCAACCACTGCTCAGATGCCCATGGTCTTTCTAGCCATCAAAAGTAGGGGATTGATATCTTTGAAAATTTTCTACCATCTGAATAAGCGGTACCGTAGGGAATGTTGGTGGCACTGGAGGTGCTTGGAGAACTATTGGAGCCTGAGGTGCCGGAGAAATAGCCTGTAGCAGCTAACTCCAGTTTCAACTCATCAATCTCCCACATTAACTCCCTAATTGTCATCGCTTGCGCCATATTCCTGTATGCCATAATAATTGTAATCTCATTTAGAGGAGTCTACGATACTTGTATAAAAAAAGGCAAAAGATTTACAACTCACAACTTTTATTATTATCTCAAAAGAATTCTTCAAGAGGAATACAAAATAATAAAAGAGTGTCTAGCGCTGATCAACAGGAAAGCGAAAAGAATCCTATTAGACATCAATAACTATAAAACTAAATAAACTAAAATTTCACTCCTCTATTCATCATTTCCATCATTTTAACTAATCGATCTTTCATGAACCCTAGGTTTCTCAGAAGGCTGCGCCTCATTGTCTGAAATAGGTGGAGGTTGATCCTTTGAAAACCCGCAAGTGAACGAGATCGTGAACAAGTAATAAAGTAGTAAATACAGTGTCGAACACATGAGAACTATGTGTATGATCGAGTTAAAATTAATTGTAACTTTAATCGAATAGCAACAGCTTTTGTGATTTTTTTATACTAATCCTTAAATTATCAATTAAACTAATGAAAGTAAGTAAATGCATTTTTTAAATATTTGAGATGCATTACAAAGATGTCGAATCCTCTTTTTTATTCCATTTTGGTGTGACAATTAAAGTGACAGTTTGAAATCATTTATATTGGTTAATATTCCTAATTTAATTGAAAGTCTCTTTTGACAGCGATCAAATATATTCCCCTTATGTGACCCTTCTATCTCTCGATGAAAGATGCAAACATGATAAATGTATTAACAAGTGCTAGAACACCTATTGAAACCACAACTTCAAGAGAAGAACTACTCTATGTAATTTTGTTGGTCTCGTCTTTGATTTTGTTGATTTGTGACTCTGTGTGTCTGTCGGCGTTCAATTTCTCGGAAGTTCTTTACTGTGGTGAGTGGTTTAGTGAATGGGCTTTAGATAAAGTTCTTGAATTTGAAGTGGGAATGGTTTCTTGGAGTTTTGAAAGCATTTGCAATGAATCTTGAAAGTGGGTTTTATCAGAATCATGCCAAGAAAGTGTCTTGGAGAACAGTGTTGACATTGGTCTATATATATATATATTTTTTTTCTATCGAACCTTACAATATTTATTATATTGTTCTTAAACTATGTTGTCTCTCTCAATAACAATAAAATCCACTAACAATTCAATTGGAGATCAATCTATTGAGGCAAACGATAAAAACGATAATAAACATCCACATATCAAATCAAATTAAAGTCAAAATAATTAATTAAAAACTAAAAATATCATAAAATGGGTTCATCTCATTCTAGTAATGTAAAAAATTATCCTAATATATCGAAATTATAAAAAATCATATTTAAGTGAAAAGACATAATCCGGATTTTTGATAAATTGAGAAAATGAACTTGAAATTTTGAATCTCTTCAATGGTTTCTTGATGAATCTCCACTTGCGCCTTCTCTTCTTTGTCTAAAACTCAAGTTTGAATCTTTACTTAACTGAATTCTTGCAAATCCCCTTCAATTCTCTCACAAAACTATGAATTTTCCTCATTTGATGATAATAATTGATGAATATTGGAGTATGTGATGTATACGAGAGGTCTTCAATATGTATTCTACTATTAGATATTTGTATGAGTAGAAAATTGGTTGAAAATCATGTCTAAATTGGTTTCTAAAAGAGTTCGAATCGAATAAGGAAAGTTGCTTTCGCGCGCGGATTTTTTTGTCTCTGCACAGCAGTCAGTATTTTGACCATAACTTTCTTTTTCGATATCTAATTGAGATGATTAAAAGTTTCTTAGAAAGATAATTCAAAGGGATACAACTTCGATAGAGGTAGAAGTTTTCCAATTCGGACTTTTTACTATGCCAAAAATCGATTTCAATCTTCGACTAAAAATCTGCAATTTATTTTGTAAATGATTGAAAATTGATTTTGATAATATTTTGATCATATTCCATTTCTTTTTGAGTTCTAATTTCATCCAATTTTCTCCTTAAAATCTTCAAAGTATCTTCTTGTGTCTGAATCAACTAGTGAATAATTACAATTTGGTCATCAAACTTTGGACTTTGCCGTTTTCATCAATTTTCGCTTCTTTCTTTCGATTCCTTGTTCAACAAATGAGTTTTACCTTTATAACGTAAAATACAACAATTTAAAATATATTTTGTCAGAAGAACTATCAAATACTATTATTTTAGACCCCGAATAAGTGTATAAAATACACTTATCAGAGGTGCATCTTCATGAATGTACATCTCAGTAGGTACACTATCATCCTCGGGGATCTCAAGTCAGGCCAACTCCCATGCTCAATCAGCTCCGCGCAAAAGGCCTCATAGTCAATCTCTTGCGGGCAAGGTAGGCACAACAACTCCCCATAAATAATCGTAAATCAATTCGGGCATCTATAGCCACTTTTCTAGCAAGGTATCAATAAGGAGGCGGGTGGCCCGACGACTAGTGACCATATGGCTTAGTCGCCTCACCTCCCTCACCTAACTAACATATCCTAAATGTACTGGCCCATATTGTGTGTTGGATACCAATGATACTCTTCATATTATCTCATGATCTCATATCAACGATGCATCAATGAACTCGTCTTCCTGCAAGTTTTCTTAGTCCGAACCATCTGTGTCATACCAATCATTCAAAGTCCAATTAGTGTGTATCTAATTAATTTTAGTTAATTCTCGAGGCCTTAAATAAACATTATATTTGGTCGCGTTCTCAAAATACTTGGTACAGTAATGATTATCTAGAAAAAGTATTCAAACTCATGCATATATTGATATTCATACATAAATTTCAAATTTTGTATAGAGAATACACATCCTCATACCCATCACACATATACAAGTATATTTACAAAACTTTCTTTACCTCGAAATGAGCATAGTGCGGTTATGGCAAGTATAGAGCTTAGGATCCTAAAAAATTTATAAATTTGATCAAATTTATATGTGACACAACACTCCTAAGATATGGTATCTAATACACGTCTGCGTAAAAATAAACCATGCTCTAATACCAAGCTATAACGCCGTAAGATTCTTGAAATTCGAAGCGTTGCAAGAAAAATCTTTTTAGTTGGGCCTTTTCAATGTTAACCAAAATAAATTACAACTAATAAAATTTTTGAATTTTGAAATATATAAAAATAATGGTAGATATTTGTCCATATAAACTTAGACAATTATGGTACAATTTAATTTTGGAAAACATCTCGAGGAAATTCAACAAATACCGATTGCGCAGCAGCGAAGAGAAAAATATGTTTGGCCTAGCAAGCGTCGACTAATATTTATGAAATTTTAAAATAGCCTATAACACTCGTATACATAAAACATATAAAAAGTGGGGTCTCAAAAATAACGTTTGAAGTACAAAATAGTTTTCAACTATGTTGAACTGTATGTTCAAAACTGACCCGATGCAGTCTACTAAAATAAATATAACTTTTTGTCTAAATAATTTTTAAGGTAATTCCGAAGATAACTATTAGAAGATCGTAAACTTTTCAAACCCCACTAATTTCATTCTGAAATATGCACCGCACCGCAAGTTATACCATTTTTAAATAAGAGGGCATAATCTGAAAATTCAATTCAGCAGTAATTAAACTTCATGCATAATCAATCTAACATTTCTAAGTTATAGTTGATATGAAATGTATATAAAAATGAGACAAAATTGAAAATTAAACATTTAAAAAAATGTCATCTAAGTGTTCGTAAGAGATTTACATAATTGGAAATTTTACTAGAAGGTTAAAGAGAATTTCAAATCGCCGAGCACTTGCCACTGTACCAAACCACAACCATGCCTTGATAGGGATGGGTACCACAAGTAATACTTGTAGGAAACATTTAGGTAAATGATAAAAAGATATGCTTTCTAGAAATGCAAACTTTGGTTAATTGTGTCACCATCAATTGCAAAACAAACCTGTGATCAGGCAATCCGCTTACTCTTAGGTTTTGATAACCCCTTTCAAGTAACAAAAATTATCCTTTCATCTCTTATTTGAACCACCAAATGGTGCTTCCATTCTCTCATGAAAACACAATAACATGTTCAATGCAAATAGAAAACCAATAATTTTTTTAATTCATTTACAAAAGTGTCGAAAACACCCTTTAGTGAGTGGTGCCCCCTCTGTTCTAAGTATTATACATACTCAAAGAAAGATAGTTTCCCCATAGGTACCTCCTCTAGTCGATATCATTCTACCAAATATCAGTTCAGTTGCTCCTCACAATAGTATTATTAAAGTTCATGCTCAAAGTTCTATGGATCCGCCCTTCAGTAACCTTCTCATTTAGTTGACCACTACAATTGTTCCTCTAGTGGTTCAATCACTTGCCTTTTCAGTGGTTTAGTCAGTTACCCCAGGTAGTATTGCTCATTCGACCATCATTATATTGGCTTTGACTCAATCTTAAACTATCATCCACGTATCTAGTGCTTCTACTGATCCATTGGCTCACAACTTGATTCAGCGACCACATATATCAATTAACTCAGAAGATATAGATACAGTGTTCAGACATCTACCAAACCCTACACATGGCTGCACTCATATATTTAGATGTCCTCCTATTTGTCAGCAGAACGTTGAGGCATCTATCCCATCTTTATAGTCTGAGAAGTCAGATATAGAGGGCACATCGCAGATTGATGTTCACTAGTGGGCATTTTCTTTAGGTCTTTGGCTGGGGATTTGGTTGGTACGGCTAGAAGGACAGATGAGGGTAGTTTGGTCCGGCTTACACAGAATAAACACCCGTAGGCTACTGATACTCCATATTCGAGTAGGAGGATCACTAGGAGTCGGTCACATGATACCTCCTCACATTGCCATCATATGGAATGTGAGAGGCATAGCTAGTGTAGTAACTCACCAATTCCTGAAGAGACTTATATAGCTTCATCAGGTTTATTTTTTAGTTATACTAGAGCCTTTTGTTCTTCAATATAGATTTGCCTATATTCGACGATATCAGCACTTTGAAACAGGAGTTCAGAATAAGTTGAACAAGATTTTGTTTTTTTGGAATGTGGGGACCTATGTAACTATTGTTAATGATCATTCACAGTTCCTTCACGTTAGAGTTGAGGATCTGAAACTAGTGCATCCCATCTATCTGACTCCAGACTATGTTTCACGTTATGCTGCTATCAAGAGGGATTTGTAGGTGGATTTTCACCATATTCTCCTCAATATGGACGACCCTTGGTTAGTTGGGGGAGACTTTGATACCATTACACATGATGGTGAGCACATTGGTCATAATACTCGTGATCGACATACTGTTGCTTTTTTGATATAATGTTAGACTATGGTTTGGAAGATGTTGGTTTCCTTGGAAATTGGTATACTTGGACTAATGGTCGGATCAGGAAGAGACTAGATATGGTGTTCATTAATTCTACAGTTGCAGCATTATATCGACAATTTATAGTGAGACACTTGAATCGAAATTCATCTGATCACTCGTCTTTACTACTTCAGTACATTTCTGATCATTATTTGGGCCCTAAACCTTTCAGATTCCTTAATGTGTAGACCAAGCATCACAACATCAACATGTGTTCGGTAGAGACCCTATACTAGAGCATCGCGACTTACTGCATCATGCTCAATCACTTTTGAACTAGACTTTATCTATTGAAGAGGGTTTTTGGAAGTAAAAGGTCGGTTCATGTTGTGTATGTGAGGAAGATCCCAATACTCGATACTTATATGCGATGGTTTAGGGACGTCCCAACAAGTCGCCTATTTAGACCATTAGGACATAGACAGGGAAAGTCTTAGCTACTTCTACTGATATTCAGATTTCAATTATTGCATTCTACCAGGATCTTCTATCCGTTCCTCCACAACCTTTGGACCTCATTCTTTCTGATATCATCCCTAAGCTTTTGACAAAGGATGATAATCTGATACTACATCACCTTCTTTGATTCATGAGGTATGAAAGGTAGTTTTCAGTATAGATGCTGACAATGTTTCTGACCCGAATGGATTCTCATCCATTTTCTTCCAGTATTGCTAGGATATTATTTAGGACTATGTATATAATGTTGTCTTGGACTTCTTTGATGTTGACCATCTTCCATGGGGTTTCGGTACTACTACTATTATATTGCTACCTAAGAGGAACAGTGCTTGTAAATAGACTGACTTCAAAACCATCAGTTTAGGCACAATATTCAATAAGCTTATTACTAAGCATATAAACACTCTGTTGAGTACACTGCTACCATACATTATCTCTCTTTCACATAGTGGATTTATCCTGGATGCGTATTTGGAGATAATTAGCTTAGGAACTTCTCTATACTTTGAATGCTAAAGGGTGATCGCGGTAACACTATGCTGAAACTAGACATGACTAAAGAATACAACTGCATGGATTGGAGCTTCATTTATTCTGTAATGGAGGCATTTGGATTTGATTAGATCTAGATCGACAGGATCAAGTAGTTCATCTCGGAGTGTCATTTTTCTGTACTCCTATATGGCCGTCCATATGATTTTTTTCCTCCTCACGAGGGCTCAGACAAGATGATCCCATTTTGCCATCAATGTTCATCATAGCCATATATTACTTCTCACGCCTGCTTACTCAAAGGTTTCAGAAGTATCTGAGTATGTGTTATCGGCATAGAGGTAGTACTCTTGTCTCACAACTTTCATTTCCTAATGATATTATCATATTCACCAAAGGCAAGAAACAATCTATCAGGAGGGTTCTGATTGTCTGGAACATTACGAAGGGATTTCTTTAGTTGGCGATTAGGGATAAGAGTGGACTGGAGATTTTGAGTAGTTTTCTACACCAGTGGCAGTTTTTCACTTATCTGGGGGTCTCCTTATGTAAGGGGATTAAGATGAGCTTCATTTACAATGACCTTATCCAAAAGGTTATGGACATGATCACAGGAGGGACTTCACGACTATTATTACCTAAGGACCTTATTACTTTGCAGTGGTCAGTACTTTCTTCCATATCATTACATCTTCTTCTAATTATATAGCCTTCCAAGGCTCTCTTGAAAAAACATGAAGGCGTCTTTGCTCGATTCCTATAGGACTCTAAGGAATAGGCGTGACAGTTGGTAGAATTGGAAGGAGATTTACGTTCCTACTGATGAAGTGGTCTAGGTTTCAGGAGATTACATGATTTGGTGGACACCTTTTCCATGAAGCTACAATGGTTGTTCCATTCTCAGAGATTACTTTGGGCCCAGTTTTTACTGGGCAAGTACTGTTTGGGGACACATCCTTTACTTGCAGTAATTCCCTATTCATCTTAACCTACCTAGAAGAAATTGAAATTAGTTGAGCCCCGAAAAGAGCCACATATTACATGGCACCTTCAAGTTGGTGAGATATTCTTCTAGCATAATTGCTGGATGGGCGACACCACATTGATTTCCCTATTCCTACACTGACAGCACACATCTGCGAGGGTACATGAATGTTTTATGATATTGGATGGGATATTAGACGTTTATTACATGTTCTCCCTCCTTTCATGGCAGAGCAAATATGAGTTATATCTTTATGCGCAGATACCTCTGATTGCATTGTTTGGAAGGATATATCGAATGGTAGCTTCACTACCAAGTCTGTATGGCAGCTCGTACGTTTGAGATTTTAGTATCATGATTCATATTGAATTGTGGAGCTCCATTTTGCCCATTATTTGTCTCATTTTTTTGCTGGAGACTATGTCATGAGCTCATTTTAGTAGATGTTTTATTCAGAGCAAGGTTGGATGTCGTTGGTTTCCCACTACCAGTATTGTTCTGAGATCGAGACCATCAGTCAATTTTAGTAACATCTCCGATCAGGTATGACAACATTTTGGGAACATTTTTCAGATACATATGAGTTTAGGAGAGGGAGTTAGACAGAGGTTCTAGAGATAGAGTTATTATGGACAGTATATTCGATGTGGAATCATTTGCACTATCATTCCTCTACTGGTATTTTAGTTTCTATGGATCGAGAGGAATGATGTAAAGCATAAGGGGATCCGTAAGGTGGCCAGACGTATTAAAAGAATGGTCTATCGCATGATCTATTTTCTTCATAGGCAGTTTCGAGTTGTGCAATGGAGAGGGGATATGATATTTGTACCCATCTTTGATATTTCTTTGTTCCCACTCCCTCCATCTCCTCGTATTCTAGTTTGGTGGTACACTTTACCAGTTGGATTTGTCAATATCAATACTGATGGATGCTCAAGGATGGTATTGCGACCAGGGATGCATCATCAAAGCTCACGTAAAATACTGTATTAAGACTTTTTCACCTTTCGTATAGGCTGTGTATGATATTAGAGGCAAAGCTCGTGACTATTCTTGATGTGATTCTACTAGCTAGAGGACTCGATCTTTCAGATATTACGATTGAGATAGATTCTATAGTGGCTATTCACTGTATCACTAGATGAGGAGGACCTGGGGCTAGTGAGAGCATACTCAAATAGATCACATACATTGTATCATTCGATAGAGACACAATTCCCACATCTATAGAGAGGGAAATTAGGTTAGCTCTTACTGTAGAGGGTTAGATCATCGATGATATTAGATATATGGAGTAGCTGATCTACGACGACATATTATGGCACTTGTACAGATTGATAGACATGGATTGCCCAGTATTAGAGTATGGTTTTTTTATTCTTGTTTTTGTCTTTACTTGCACTAGTTCTTATTGTAAGGGAAGTAATATTTCCTTTTTTACAGCTTTACATAGATTCCTTATCATTTATTTTCAATATAAGGGAAGTAGCACTTCCGCATTTACTGCTTACATTATTTCTTCATGTAATTATGGTATTCATCTGCCACAAGTGAGGGCATATAATATAATCTCGGAGGTACAGCCATCCTTTAACCAAACGAAAAAAAAAGAGAGAGGTACATTCTAATTATTAGTAATAGTTAGATCAAACAATCACAAAAATCACACTTGTTTTCATTCGTGAAATAGAAGTTAGAAATAGTAAATTAAGTATTAAATTACAATCTTTGTGAGAACGATAATTCGGACTCAGATGTCCATTATATTACTTGTTACGATATTGTATAATTTTGATTGAAAAGAAAAAAAAGAAACAAGTTTTTGATGACTACTGGGGACTATTTATATTTAATCTTTGTTTATTTTGTTTTGACTTTTATTTGATTAGTTTATTTTTCCTATTTATAGATAAAAAGATGTTAGTTGTATGCTCTATTCCCAAAAAGCAATGATCTTGAGCCATTTGATCTGGAAATAGAAATACCTTTAGACGAAGACTCGAAGAACACAAACAAAAATAAAAGCATCAGATGACTGAAGATCAAAACATTCTGATGTAGCCAATAGGACAAGAAGCCGCTAAGGTAGCAGCGACATTACAAAATCAACAGCACGAACAAGTCGAGATAGATGAAGAAGAGTTACGAATCTCAATGTTCTTTACGGCCATAGCAGTGCCTAAGCAATCTAGTATTGTATATCCAAAATTCTAGGTGAATATCTTTCAGATAAAGGTAAATTGGATCAACTTGACTAGAAACACTCTCCAATTCTACGGGTTA
>CAIGRK010318947.1:0-10669 GCA_903798315.1 Fraxinus greggii | reverse complement strand
AAACTATTTATATTTAACACTAAATTTTACTATTTTCAAAAAATATTTATTATTTTTCTTTATCTTTTATTTTAACTAGCTTTTTTAGATTGTTTTATTGTTTTCCTACATTGAAAATTGAAACTTTTTGAATGCATTAAATTATAGAAAGTGAGTCTCTCTAAATTAAAATGTTAATTTAAAGAGTCTTTTGGAGTATAATTTTAAATATTGACTCTTTAAAATATAGAGTATCTCATTTTTAAATAGTTTTTTGGAGATGCTCTTAGATCTAATTTTAAGCTTGGTCATTGCTAGAGGAAAAGTAAAACGAAATACCCAAACTACCCCTCAATATTCGCGCATATGAAATGACAATGACCTAGGGTTTCTTTTGTTATCCACCCGTACTCTCTCAACTTTCTGAACTCTCGATTTGCCCAGCACCTCNAGAAAGTGAGTCTCTCTAAATTAAAATGTTAATTTAAAGAGTCTTTTGGAGTATAATTTTAAATATTGACTCTTTAAAATATAGAGTATCTCATTTTTAAATAGTTTTTTGGAGATGCTCTTAGATCTAATTTTAAGCTTGGTCATTGCTAGAGGAAAAGTAAAACGAAATACCCAAACTACCCCTCAATATTCGCGCATATGAAATGACAATGACCTAGGGTTTCTTTTGTTATCCACCCGTACTCTCTCAACTTTCTCAACTCTCGATTTGCCCAGCACCTCTTCTTCTCCACAGCTCGCAGAGGTAATTAGCCGAAACCCCTATTTCCCTACTCTATTAGAGATACAGAAATTTATGTTTGTATATTTTGCTTTTTAAGTGATTTTTCTATTGAAACTATTATTTACGGGTATTTCTCTGCACGTATATGTGTGCTTTGTGTGTAAACGTCGAGGTTTAGTATCGAACCATGTTGGATGATAGATTCATGTCAATAAATGTATATATTATGGTTTTGTAGCTTAATTTCTGTGTCTTATAGTTGAATGGTTGGAAAATTGGGCTTTGGGCTCCTTTTGTAGTTTATTAAGGATTCAAAGCAATTTGGGTTTCTCCGATTTTGCATCAAAGTTTAATCTGCTGGATTTGTTTTCTTTTGAAAGCTTTCTTCTTGTATTTGTTCTGGGTAATTGGGTATTTTTGGTCCTTGTGGGTAAAAATATAACCTTTTCTACCCTCTTATCATTTAGAAAAATTCTGAAGCATTACTGTTGATCGTGACTGTGTTGTTTATTAAAAAGAATTTGTTTGCTTTGGAACATATTCTGTTTATGTTGCAATTATCGTACTTCTGTGTTTCATTTATGAAGAGAATATGTATTCGTATAAAATGTATGTTTTATTGTGGTTAGATGAGTTCTACGGGAGAAGTAATTTTTGTGCTCTAATGGTAGTTATGCTCTTTCTGAAATATGGCCTTTTCAAATTTGCACCGAAAGAAGTGTTTCTTATTGCAAAAATTGTCAATATTGATTAAGTTCCTATATTGTTTTATGACAGATGAATGTGGAAAAGCTAAAGAAGATGGCTGGTTCTGTCCGAACCGGGGGGAAGGGTACCATGAGAAGGTTTGTAACCTTTTTATATTTGATACTGAGTTTTCTTTAAATTTTGATCGAACAAATACAACAATATCACTTTTTTTATAGAAGATATACAATTCCATAGTCTAATAAATTATCTGCTCCATTGGCATTATAGAGGATTACTTATTGGTTTTTTATTAAGCTCAAACAGAGTAGACTCCTTTTAGAGTGTTATTAAATATATAGTCTCAATTGCAGAAAGAAGAAGGCTGTTCATAAGACAACGACGACAGATGATAAAAGACTTCAAAGCACCCTGAAAAGAATAGGGGTGAATGCTATACCAGCAATTGAGGAGGTCAATATTTTCAAGGAGGATGTAGTAATCCAGTTCACTAACCCTAAAGGTTCCCATGATTTAGACAATCTGTATTTGGTCCAACTTGACTTATTTTGGTCTTTCCGCCCTCTATTGACTGTTGTAATCTTTTGTCATTCAGTTCAAGCATCTATTGCTGCCAACACTTGGGTTGTTAGTGGTTCTCCTCAGACCAAGAGTATGTTCTCTTCTTGAAAGCATAGATCTTGTTGTTTTTAGTTCCATGACAGTCATTGACATATAGGGGAATATTTGAGTCTAGCTGAGTCACACACTAATCTTTCTTATTTTACTTGTGTGGAATGTAAGGATACTTGATACTTCTTCTAGATTGAGATGAGCTGTTGCCTTTTTGAGAAATTTTCACATTGACGATTGTAAAAAAAAAAATAAAAATAAAACAGAAAATGTTACAAAATAGATAATTACCTAGTTCAAGACACATAAGAGCTGTAACCATATTTCGACTTCTGGTCAACCCATAGATTCTGATGGAAAATAAATAAGCAGATTGGTCTCAAATAGCTTATTTCTTTTGTGTTTGGGAATTTGAGTTACTAATGGGACTTCCTGCTTGAAATTTTTATTTTTTATTTATTTACTCCCTCCCTCCCTCTCTCCCTCCCTCTCTGGTAAAGATGGTGGGAAAGTGGGATTTTCTATTTGTGGTTTCTGTTGTACTGTTACTTCTATCCCCCGAAATTTAAACTGACATTCTATTGATTCTGTTGCAGAATTGCAAGATGTCCTTCCTCAAATCATTCACCAATTAGGTTTGTGTTTGGTTTTGTTTTCTTCTAATATTTGTTTTGATGGACTAATTGCAAAAACTTGATTGTCTAAAGGTTTCTCCTGAATACTTCAGGTCCTGATAACTTGGAGAATTTGAAGAAATTGGCAGAGCAGTTCCAGAAGCAGGTGCCTGGTGCAGCTCAAGAACAAGATGATGATGATGATGTACCCGACCTTGTTGCTGGCGAGACTTTTGAAGGTGCTGCAGAGGAGGGTCATGGTCACGATCATCATGGTCACGATCATGGTCACGATCATCATGGTCATGATCATGATCATGGTCATGCTTCTTAAGAGCTCAATATCAATCTTCTGTGCAATTCCCTTGTATTTTTCTTTATGTTTTTGAGATGTTATTATATAAATACTAAAAAGTTCGTTACATCAACATTTTAAGTAACGTAGCCCTTCAGATCATTATCTGCCATATATGAATTGGAATGAACGGGGGCAATCCTCTTTATCGTTGGACTTCTACAAAAAAGAAATTTTTTGGTTATTGCTATCAGTTCGGATTTCATTACCAAAAGTTGTAAATTTTCTTTGAGAATGGGCGAGCCAGGCCTGTCTGCAATATCTCATGCAATTGACTCAACCCATTTGTTGGGTATATGTAGTTCGTCTGTCTGGTGTCTCTCCTGCTCTGTTGACACCGAGATAGATAGAAAGATTGGTTTGGTCTGTGGGCTAAACCATTTTATTTCAACGAGGCTAATGGTGGAAAGGTGAATATCTATGGTGTCATAGTTTATCATTAATTCACTCTGAGATGGAGAGAAAGATTGGTTTGTGTGCTCAATGCTCTTCCATTCTAGTGAGAAGGTAAACATCTACAGTACTATAGTTCGTCGTGCCATTGCTGCCCTTATATTTTGATATTTTCCACTCATACATGCACTGCTTCCTTATCATTCTAGTTGCTTCGTTTTAGAGCATCTTGACACTGACCTACAATATAGTATAAGAACTGGAAAAAAGGAAATGAGTAGGTCATGTTTGGTGCATTTTATTATACGGGATAAGGATAATTTTATCTTATTTGGTATTTGGCCGAAATTATACCTGTATTATTTTAATTAGGGTTAGTCTTCTAATATGATTAACACCGAAAACTAAAGATAATGAAAGGTAGGTTTATAAATTTTTGCAGCTTGTTCCTTCTAAAATAACACTATTCTCTACGTATATGCTCATATGTTATTAATTTTCCTTAAACCTGCACCCCACCCTCGCGTGCTAAGCTGACGTTAGTATGATTAATATTTCCTAAGTGAGCTTTTTATTTGAATCATACGTAAAAGTTACTTTTTAAAAGAACTAAAAGTTTATACTTAAAAGTGAAAGGATGAGTTATCCAAAAATAATATTAGTAGATGGAAAATAAATTTACTTGAAAGTAAATACTTAACTAATTTTAAGAGTTAAAAATAAGTAAGTTTAAAGGTGAAAACAAGCTTAAAATATCCTTGTTGGGACAGCTGTCGTAATGCAAATGGACGCGGTGATATTGGAGTGAGACAATTTCCATTTGAATGACTGTGTTCCATTTCTTGTGTCATAATGATTATGGTCAGTGCACTACAAGCGTGACGAGTGGACATTGAAATCCATCCAATGGCTGCCAATTGATTAAGGTGCCTATGAATGCTATTGTTTTTTCTTCTTCTTTACTATGCCTTTACCAAATTCTTTGTTCTCTACTTCAAGAGTTCTGATCTAAAGGCTTCTATAGAACTTAGCTATGAAACTTCTACTCTTCCCCCTTCTTCTTCCTCGAATTCATTCTTTTAAACATGTCTCCATGTGGAGAAACTACTGGTGATGGGTGAGTGATAGTGAAAATGTCCAAGTGATAGTGCCTTTAACTATTTGCCTAATGAAGGTGTATTATTTGGTTGTGTGTGTGTGTGTTGGAAGGCGATTCTAAAATGGTCCCTACAACCATAAACATGGATTGGAATAATGTAGTGTTCCAAGGTACCGCATGCTGAAGGATGGGTAGTGTAAAGCCCATAAAAATTTTATACAATAAAATTTATTTGTTCTATATGCTATATTTTTATAATTTGAAAAGTTGAGGGATTCAAGTGAAATAAGCAATAAAATCAATTTTATTTTGATCAAATAATTAGATATTGATAGAGCGAGATTTAATACATCAATATTGAACTTGTTGGATAAATCATATTAAATTATGTATTTTATGTTTGAGAAAAATTATTTTGGATAAGTTTGAGATAAGTTCAAGTCGATCAAAGAAAATATAATTTAATATATATTAGGAGATAACTTTCAGTTTGACCAAAATTTTATTATTATTGGAATTGGGTATTTGTTCAACCTAGGTCGATGAGCAGTATAGGTATTTAATTAATTTGGTTTCATCATGAATATGTTTGGCAGCCACCACGTGTACAATATATAGGCCAAGCCTTCATTTTAAATTAAGAATTTTTATCATTATCCTATTTTGATTGTGATGGGTGTTAGCCATTTTAATATTGAGAAAGGGTAAATAGTATATAACACTAATACCTTTCAATGTCATTATGTAATTCGATTCTACCTCTTATTTTTTGATATTTTTATCCATACCTTCCACCTTTTATTGGGTAAAAGGTCCTTTTTTATCAATTTTTTTCAATAAAAGACGATTTTACCCCATATTCAAATAAAGCAAAAAGAAAAAGATGAATAACCAACTGCGACTATAGTCCTTAAGTTTTTAAAAAATTAAAAAGAGATCATAAATTCTCCACGACCACCACTTTCACAACCTACCAAGCTGCCACTTATAGATCCACATAGCACCACATCTCGGCCACCACGCCCACGGGACTCCACCACCACCAACCTCGCTTCACTTCTCCACCGTCCTCCCCGCACAAATTTGAAGATTGGAGAACTTAGGACCCACCAATTTTGGTCAGACAACTCTCTTCATGCATTGCGCCCGTGGAGAGTTTTGGACCAAAAATTGAAACGGTTGGGGGGAGGGGTGTAATTGATTCAATTAGATTCACACACTGTCATTTGGGTTTGTTGATGGTTCAATTGATGCAAATTTGGGGATTTAGAGTTGTGGGATGCATGAATTGAAGGAGAAGATTTTGGCAAAATGGACGTCGCCACTGTCGAATGTCTAGATTACAGTAGAATGATTTGAGGCAGGTTTGATTGATGCGAGGTCATGTATAGGTTCGTCGAAGTGAGGGGTAATCATCGGTGGTGCGCGACCGTGGTTGGCACCGAAAGTGGGGTTGCCGTGAAAGGTATACAGCAGTTTGGTATTTTAGGCTGCAAATGTGGCTGTTTTCGACAGATATTATGACCAATATTGTAGGAGAGGATGTTAGGGAGAGTGAAGCGAGGCTAGTGGTGGTGGAGTCCAACGTGCATGGTGGCCAGAAGGTGATGCTATGTGGATCTATAGGTGGCGACTTGGTGGGATTGTGAAAGTGGTGGTGGTGGAGAATTTAGGACTTATCTGTAATATATTTTAAAAAATTTAGGACTATGATTGTAATTAGTTGTTTATTTTTTCTTTTCTTTTCTTTTCTTTTTGTTTCATTTGAATAGAAGGGTAAAATCGTAATTTTATTGAAAAATGGTTGAAAATGACCTTTTGCACAATGAAATGTGGAAGATGGGGGTGAAAATGTCAAAAAATGAAAGGTATGGACCTTTCGCACATTGACATTGAATTGTAGGGATGTTTTGTGCTATTTACCCTATTGAGAAATTTGGCCAAATAGTCGAGTTGGATAAAGTGTGTGAAGAAATGGCATTTGACCAACATTCAAAAAGAAAAAAAAAAAGTTCAAGATGTTTTAATTGACCAAATTACAAAATTATCCTTCAATTATTAGTAAAATATTTATTCAATTTCCCTCATTTTCACCTCTTTCTTTCTTCTTTAGTTTCACCATGAAACCCTTTTGTCTAAATTTGAAACTAACTTCATCTCCGTCAACTCAATTTCCAATGCATTTCAAGATTACAAAAAGATTTCTTCTTCCATTCAAGTTTATTTCACACAACTTCATCCATCTTTGTTATAAATTGATACAGTAAAAGGCAAATTTTTCTTCAAATTTTTTTTTTAATTTTGAAATGTGATTTTATGCTTCAATTAATAGGAAAAACATGAAAAAGTCGATAAAAAATGCATAATTTATGATTTCGTAGTTTATTTTTATGATTTTTTTTAAACGTTGATGAATTTTTGATATATTTGAAATTTTGAAGATAATAGGTTAAACAGGAATTCATCCGTTATCATTGTTATAAGCAAAAATTGTGTCAATAACGTGATAAAGAACTTAATAATAAAACTTATCAATAAAGTCCCTTTGTTGTTTTGAAATTAATCGTAAATACGTAATGTAATGAATTAGTGACTTATTTCTCCTACTATTTCTCTTTTAGCCATAATTTAGAGTTTTTTTTTTATGTTTATTTTGTATTCCTTATTACAATTATTGCAATAGAAATTTAGATATTGAAGTTCACTAATTTGAAGGGTGTTGGAGTTGAAGTTCTTTTAATTATATAGAGAAGATATGTATATAGATGTTTGCATGTGGATTAAAGTTTGAATTTTTTGAGAAAAGATCGAAGGTCATTAAAAGTGAGCAAGGTAAGCCTTGATATAGTATATTCTCGCTCGAGTGAAAAACAGAGACAGGATTTAGCAGTAGCAGGAAAATTCTGCCTTAGACCGCTTAAGCAAATAACAAATGCAGGAACTCGAGCGGGCACCTCTTGTATCTTGCAAAAAATTTATTTTCAATTCCTAAACATGAAACATCTCTTTCTATGGGGAAACACATCATTACAACATATAGATAGTGAGATTTTGATATTTCAACACCCTCAAATTCTAAATTCTAGTTTTATATTTTGTTTTTTGTTTTTCTAAGATTTTTTGCTTATTTGCTTAGCACTAGTTCATTAAGGATTAATTAATTCTTGGACCGTTGCTACAATATTATATGTCTTGATTTTTGTGTTCGTTGGATATTCTAATGCATCAACATTGGCATGCCATGGTTGATATCGCCAGAGAAGTTGGAGCTGATGTTGTTTTCTCATGGTTGATGTCAATTGATTTGCTTGGTCTTTTCAGATTTTAGTTTCTTTTATTTATTGTCTTTTATTATTACCATTTAAGATGATTTATTTTAACGCGTATATCAGGTGCTCATTAAATACGATTCAAGTCAATGACGTCTTTAGTGCAAGTTGTTTGATCATGACTGATTGAGACAATAACGATGAAGATATTAGGTTTTGATAATTTTTCAAGTGAAGATTGAAACTACATATCCGTGCAAAAGTTATGGAGTTGGGTTCTTGTCATGAGGCACAATCATTATGAAACTTTTAAAAAGTCTTGAGGATTTGTTTCTCTATTAAAGTTTGTTGTTGGTCAAATTGCGGACAATTCATTAGTGTTAAGTGTATAAGCACAAGGCATAGGAAGAAATAGAATCAGAAGTGTAAGAAAAATGGATTGTTTATTATCTTTGTTAAAGAAAATAAAATCACAAATATTCTTCAAGCTAGATTGTGTAAGTTAAATATTTATAAGCGTCTATGAGAATAATACAAGTGTTGACCTATGGTTGATCATGACCTTAATGTTTTGATTATAACAAACAAGTCCATCTTGTGTACTAACAAATCGAATTGAGTGTTTAAGTCTTCAAAGCTATAAAGANAATATTTATAAGCGTCTATGAGAATGATAGAAGTGCCGTTAGAGGACTTATAAACTTCCATAAGAACGACACAAATGATGCTACTGGACTTATAAGCGTCCATGAGAATGACATAAGTGTCGTTATTGAGATGAAAACGTTCTTGAAAACAACATACCTGCCGTTATTGACTTATAAGAGTCCATTATAATTTATATAATTTCAATCATTCTTTATCACATGTCCATTGTTTGATGTCGTTATGATGGAAACAAATCAAAATATAGGATAAAATAACAAAACAGTACAAGTGACGTTATTGAGAAGAAAATAGCCCTTGTGTCGTTCTATATGTAAACATGATTATAAGTAGCCATGTCTCATTCGTGCCCGGAGTACCATAAGTTGAACTCATTTAAGTTGTAAGATGGATATGGCGTTTACAAAAGTTGACAGATATGCTCATTACTTATATTCTAATGAATTAGTAGAATGGCCTGCTTTTCTTCACATGAGAACGACACGCGTTGTGTTTGCAAATATAAGTATTCATGAGAATAGCACTTGTGTCGTTATTGAGATAAGAACGTTTATGAGAACGGCACAACTACCGTTATGTTTGTAAATAAACTCGTCGATGAGAACGGCACTTGTGTCGTTACTGAGATGAAAATATCGATATCGTATAATCTTTGTCAATTCAACTGTTTTTCATCATATGATCAACTTTTTTGACTTTATTAAATTAGTGGATCCAATGCTTGAGGTCGTTACGGTAAAATAGCTGAATTCTTATTTCAAAGCGGATACTCGGTAGCACCGCAGACTCGAGCTTATTCATCAAAGCACAAAGTGAAAAACTAACAATGGTGCTAGTGTATGTGGATCATCATTGGAGATGACGAAAATGAAGTCCAACAAACCAGAAGGAATCTATCAGCGATATTTCAAATGAAAGAGCTTGAAGAGCTAAATCATTTTTCGGACTTGAGATGTAAATAACAAAAGAAGAGTTATTCTTGTGCAAGAATAAATATGCCAGAGATCTCTTATAGAAGTTTGATATGATTGATTGCAAACCAATATCAACACCAATTGAGATTAACTCAAAGCTATGTGTAGATCAAGGCAATGAATTCAATAATGTAACCATGTATTGACAGCTGTTGGGGAGCTTAATATACTTGATGACGTGGGCACAACCTGGCATCGCATATGTAGTTGGGATAGAAAGCCACTTTATGGAAAAACCAAAGAAGCTACACCTTGAAGTAGTGCGACGAATCTTAAGGCATGTAAAATGAACAATAGATTATGGACTCGTTTACAAGAAAAATAAAGATTGCAAGGTCGTTGGCTATTGTGGACTATGCTGGATGTCGAGGTACACGAAGATTAACAGCTCAGTAAGTGTTCAGCTTAGGGTCATCTACAGTTTTATGGTGCAATAAGAGAACCAATTATGTCTTTGTCGACCACAGAGGCAGAATGTAAAGTAGCAGTAATGGCAGCTCAAGAGAGTATATAGCTAACACAATTAATGAAGGATTTACATCAACTAGTAAGTTATGCACAATTATATTGTGATAATTAATCAGCTATTTGTATAGCAAAAAATCCAGTTTGCCACACAAGAACGAAGCACGTTAAAGTGTACTATCACTTCGTCAGAGAAAAGGTGCTTAAAGGAGAGTTCGACTTGAAGCATATCAATACTGAAGAACAAGTCGTAGGCGTTTTAGCGAAAGGACCAAGTGCTTCAAAATTCGAAGAGTTTCGAGCACAACTAGGGATTATAAAAAGAAAAGAGTCAAAATGAAAAGTCGAGTGCTGAAGGGGAGAATTGAAGAAGACATCATCAACTTTGGCTCTAAGACCTAGAAGAATCCATACATCACCACTATTCTAGAGTCCATGAGAATTCCTTATAATTAATTTATGGAATTATCTAGAATCACCAGCTTTTGGGTAGAAGAAACCATCGACTTCAACGCCTATATATTGTTGGATGGATATGGTGTATGGAGTGACAAACAAATGCCCATAGAATGTTTATCAAACTTTTGCTAGTATTTCGACAGAGTAACGACAATGAAACTTCAAATGAATAAGCCAAATGGATGTAAAGTCGAGGTAATTGTTGAACACTATGTCCTTAAGTAGAATTTGCCCGTAATGGTGCCTACGGTTTATGGAAATCAACTCCCAATATGCAACGACTTCTTCTTGTGTCAGTAGCAATTCAACATACAAAAACAACGAACCAGAATTTGGTTTA
>CAIGRK010318936.1:0-12729 GCA_903798315.1 Fraxinus greggii | reverse complement strand
GATTTAGTTCATTTTAATTATCGCGACCTTAACCGAAACAAGAATAATATGATGTCTTGTTTGTGACAAAATTATAACTAAAATAAGCTACTTATGCAATTATGAGTAAATTAACTAAACTAAATGCAAATTGATGTGTTTAATAAATGAAAACGCACTAGTATCCCAGATTCCCATGCAATAATCTTTTTTTAACCTTAATTCTACACTTTGACAATACAATTGAACTTTGACGAATCAATGTTCCTATTGTATTTAACAATCTTTTTCGAGTAATGTTAAACCTACTCTCATATATAATCCAATTATATTTTTATGACGGATGCGAACATATAAAGTGCATGAATTTTTATGAACATTTAAAGATTTACGTAGAGTATAGCGGTATATTTCTGTTCCCTATCGGATCTTATGACGATTTACACTATATCGAATCTATCTTCCTTCTTTCAAATGCATAAAATAAGCCGTCAAATTCATACAATTACCGTGCACAATAATTGTAGAGAAAAGATAATCATATAAATCATTCAAATCCAAAAACGTGTTTCTAATGTCAAATATGTAAAACTAAAAATTAAAAATTCATATTATAAGGTTCATTATTCTCCTAGCACAAATAAATCTAGCATCACATGTTATGAAGAAGAAATATTGAAGAATCGACATCACTCAAATAAAGCTTGAATTGAATCTTCGAGTATTGGAATGGATTTTCGTGTTTCTTGCCTCCTTCTATACTCCAAAATCTCTTAGAATGTGTTTTAATGCATAGAAACACTCCTGGATGGCCTAGGTCTTTAAAAGACGTCTCAAGATTTGTTTTCATAAGAGTTGGAATCATATAAGGTGCTCCGAAAATATACTATGCTATAGCATAGTACAAACACATGCTGTAACATAATTCAATGTAACTCAGCCCTGAAATTCCCTGAAGTTAACCATGCGACCGCATGGTATTTTATAATATGCGCATAGTGTAGAAGAAAATCTAAAAGTTGCGTTTCAGTCCCCCCAAACTCTGTTTTCTCGTTTCCTGACCTATTTTCTCACTTTTTCTTCTTCCAACACTCCATTCCTTCGGTCAATTGGTTTTTTATTCTTTCACATCTTCGTTATTTCTTCCTGGTCATCTATCAACTATTTACACTTTGGTCTTTGAACTTTGATTTTCTTCTATTTTATTCATTTTTTCACTCATTTCTCCTAAATTCCACCATCTTTATCAATGCTATTCTAAAAAAATAATTTATTTAGAATTATACCATATTTTGATATATTTACCAATAATTATCCATATTTTGTGCCATAAATAAGTGTATAAAACTCATTTATCAAGTGAGGCGTTGTATCGTGGTTACTTCGTACAACTACGCTGCTCTAGAGCCATTGTTGGGCTCAATTTCAGTGGATAAAAGCAAACAAACGAGGAATACCGATGACAATGAACCTCTTGATGTCGATCTGTATAGTTTGCCTAATTAACTCCTTTAACAGCCCTAACTGCATTATTTTCACACACTACGATGTTCATTGCAAAAGAGGAAGAGAGAGCTCCTACGACGACGATGCATAGAAGAGGAAGAGAGAGCTTATGCTGGTAGAAATGGGATCAATTTAGAAAGACTTCAATTAAGGGATAGGATACGAACTGGTTTGGGTGCGATGAGGGATGGGAAAATGGTGAAAGAAAAAGGCATAAAGGCCATCCTGGTAAAGAATTTCTCTTCAGAAAAAAATTGCAATATTAGATTGGATTATTAGTATCAGAGGATAATATTATGTACAAAAATAATAAAGGAACTCTAAGTATTAGGTTTTGGAATTATAATTATCAAGTAGAACAGACAAAGTATAATGGAGAAAAAAATGAAGAGGAACGCAGATACTTCGAAATAGAAAATTATGATAGTGAAGAAGAAATTAACGCATTAGATGAAGACAATCAGGAAGATGAAAGTGAAACGATAAAAAAGAATTTGGATTTATAGATATGGAATATTACATAAATATTAAAAATCTAGAGAAATAGAAATTAGAATGTTATTAGAAAAAGACCAAAAATATATAGAAACTAAGATGAAAGAAAGCCGCGAAGGTAATAAAAGAACTGAGCTAGAAACTGACCAACAATTTGGAAATAGAAAAGAACCCATGAAACCTAGGAAAGAGATAGACAGAAGAAGGATGTTGTTTACCAATAGCAAGGGATATATGATTAATTTTAGAATTAAATAATTGTAAACCTCAAGACAGACCTAGTACTGTAACCAAATGTATATAATAGTGTACCTATACAGATGATTGTAGAAGAAATTTAGGCTTGTTTAGAAACTTATTTAGGAAAGACGACATTAGCCACATACGTTACAGCTAAAAGACTAAAACCGAAAGAAATTAGATTAAGAATGATCGGAGAAGACAATCCTAAAAATTTTACAAGTTTTATTAGAAAAATAATTATAAGATTTGACCCTGTAGAGATAATATTTATGAACAAAATAGAGCATTAGAAGAATTAGAAAAATTAAGTATTAGTAAAATGAATTACATACAACTATTTTTACTAGATTTTGAAAGATTAGTGAGTGCAGCTGAATTAACATTAGATATATCTATACTTGATTTTGAAAGATCAGTGAGTGCACCATGGAACGATATGAAGGATGTAGAATCTGCACCAACAAAAGAAGTAACTATTAATGATTCTATAAAATTTATAAATGATAAACTAAAAGAATATTGTATAGGGGAAAACAAATAAAGAATTTAAATTATTCTTTTTGTTCAGATTTGTATACACCACAAACCCATGATTATAGAAGACAAAAGAAAAAAGTTATATAAAAATCATAAAAAGCATAAAGGACAATATCAAGATAGAAAAATGTATAATATTAGACCACTTAGGGCATATTATAAGAATATAATACCCAATTATAATAGATATGTTTAAAAGCTAAGAAATAAAAAAGGATTGTAAATATTATATTTATAGAGACCCTGGACATTTCGCTAATAAATGCCCAATAAAAATAAAAATAAAGAGAATATAGTTAAATATATGATAATCAAAGAAATACAATGTAATATTATAGATTTATCCGATGGTGAATCTTGTATTTCAGTAGATATCATTTACACGGATAAAGAATTACACAATTTAGCGATAATAAGTGGATCTGAAGATAGTTATAGTAGTTTAGAAGAACTAGATTTTTCAATTCTCGACATAAAAATAATGAACGTAGAACAAGAATGTGTCCATGGATTGATTAAAGGACATGGATTAATTATGGATAAATGTAAAATATACCTAGGACATAAAATAGAAATCAATGTAAAAATTGCTTAGAAATCCAATGTAATAATTATTGAGGAATTAAAGAAGTTCATAATAAAACTAAAGACTATAGTGAAATCGTAGAAAGATTAGAAGATAGGATAAAAATTATAAATAATAGAATAGATAAAGTATATGAAACATTGGTAGAAATGTAGTAAAGAATTAGAAATTTAGAAACAAAAAGAAAACAGCCTATAGATGATCACACAGAAAATAATTATTTTGAAATAGAAAATTAAGAAGTTATAATTTGTCAAATATCTAGAAAAGCCAACTAAAAGTATCTTACTACCAATACAAGTATGAATAAATAAAATGATTAAACTAAATTTAGTACATTTAATAGATATAGGGTGTACATTTAACATAAGCAAAAAACATTTAGTTCCAGAAGACCGTAGGCAAACATTAGAATATGAAATAAGAGGTAGTCAAATGGACTGTAGTAAAATGGGATTCGAAGAAATACCTTTTGATGATTGCAAAATTAAATTTCAAGAAAGACAATATAGTTTAACAACTACACTAGGTAATGAATTAATCAAAGATGAATTTGTTATGGGAATAAAATTTTTACTAAGCAGAAATGGAAGTTTAACAATCCTCCTGATTTTATATTTTTGGAAAATACAATTCTATTATTAATATAATAAATTCATCAGAATTCCGAGTGAAACATGGTCGTCCCTTATCACCTTACAACCCTTACAAAAACCAGAAAATTCAAACAATAATTTAGAATGTTTAAAGCATTTATCCTTAGAAGGACTGATTTCATACCAAGAACCAAAGAATTAATATTTTTTAATAAAATATCATCTAAAGTAGATAGTATAGATAATATTTTAGAATTAGCTGAAAAGATTCAAATAATAGGATAAGACCCTATAAAATATTGGGACAAAAATAAAATAGAAACTAAATGAGAAATCATAAACGAAAATATAAAAATTAGAACAACAGAAATCAAGCATACAAATCAAGACATAGAAACTTTTAATATACAGATTAAAAAGTTATTAGATTTAAAAGTGACAAGACCCTCTAGGAGTCAACAAAAATTAGCAGCTTTTATAGTTAGAAATCATAGTGAAATTAAAAGAGGAAAGACAAGAATGATTATAAACTATAAAATACAAAATGATAATATTATCGAAAATGGATATAAAATACCAGACAAAGATATGTTAACAAATAAAATACAAAATAGCGAAATATTTTCAAATTTTGAATGTAAATCTGAATTTTGGCAAATAAAAATGGAAAAAGACTCAATTCATTGGGAAACTTTACTACACCACTATGAAATTTAATGGCTGGTCATGCCTTTCAGATTAAAAAAGTACCCTCTATTTTTCAAAGAAATATGAAATACATATATTTAATTCTTTTCCATTTATTTTTGTAAAAACATATGAAACATTTAGTGATAATTTTAAATAAATTTATAGAAAACGGTTTAATTATAAGTAAAAAGAAAATAGAAATAAATAAACGAAAAAAAATTGAAATCTTAGGAATAATTTTAGGAGAAGGAAAAATATGATTGCAATCACTTATAGTACAGACAATTTTGTGGTTTCCAGATAAAATTAAAGAAACTAAAAAATTACAAACGTTTTTAGAAATATTGAATTATGATATACTTTATTAAAGATTTAGGAAAGAAAATATGACCATTGTATAACAAGTTATCTAGCAAAGGATAAAAATATTTTAATCAGTCACACGTAGAGTTAGTTAAAAATATAAAAGAAAAAGTTAAAAATTTATTACCTTTATAATTACCTTTAGATGGTAAATATAAAATAATAGAAACAGATAGATATGAATTAGGATGGAGATGAATTTTATATTCTAAACCAAATAAATATGTGATAGAAAGGGAAAAAAAAAAAGAAAAAATGATTTGTAGATATGCTAATAGAAAAGATAAGACCAATTGAAATTATAAAATAATGGCTATTATACATAGTATAGAAAGTTTTAAGTTATTTTTAAATACTGAATTTATCGTAGGGATGTCAATGTGGCTTGCCAACTTGAGCGGCCTGTGACTAGGCCCGGTGGGACCGAGCCCCATGAGTCGAACCTGAAAAAAAAAAGTAATTTGCTAAACTTAAAAATAAATAAATAAATAAAGCTGCACGTGCAGGCAGCAATCATAGCTACCTGCATTGTAGACAACTATGATAGCTACATAGTAGCTAGTTTTACTGTTAAAAAAATGAACTGTCTCGGCTCGTCTCGTCTCGCTAAGACCCAAGCCGAAAGCTCGGATCGAGCTTAAATTTTTTGGTTGAACTTTTACTTGGCTCGACTCGGACATAAAAAGTCCAAACTAATTTTACTCGAGATGAGCCCGAGCTTCGAGGTTCGGCTCGGCTCATTGACATTTCTAATTTACCATTAGAACATACTGTGAAGACATTGTAAAGTTTATTAAAGAGAATTTTTTATAAAATAAGATATAAAAGATGGCAAAAATTGTATGAAATATTGAATAGTTATAAAATCAATATAGAACACATAGACATGGGAAAAAAAATATTTTAGTAGATAATTTAAATAGGCAAGTTATTAATTTTCTAATTAATTATTTTCATAATGCAGATGGATTAAGTGATGATGAATTTTGGGAATGTCACTGTTAGAATGCCCCCACAAGGATCTAATCTCCGATTCAGAGAAAATAATTTAGAAATACTTCTAGAAAAGGAGCATTGTCTACTAGATAATTTTGGATCGCACGTGACTATAAAAAAAAATTAGAGAGCATTAATACTCTAGCTAATCATTTTAGACAAATTCACAATCAAGTAGAAAGTAGAAATTTTAGTTCCTTTGCAGTAATCAAGGATAGAAAACCTTGTATATATAATTATTAGCTAAATGTATTACAACAAGTAGAAAAATTTCCAAACCCCTTTCTAAAGGATTTTACACATTAGAAGAAGTTTTAAATTTATGTAGAGAAATAATATGATTTAATTTTTATATATTTGGAAAAGTTAGACAAACTATGACTACGCAAACCTTCGCTTCCCAACCATCATCTTCATCTTTGTCAATACAAAATTGTGATAGTTGCGAAATTATGACCAAAGTTGTTGGAGATTTAAATCGTAGAAAATATTTATTAGAAAAAAATTTACAAACTCTTGAAGATGAAATATCTTCATCTCAACGGACCATTAGTAGTTATCAAAATAAAATTTTTCAGTTACAAGACAGTTTAAAAGGACTTAGTTCTAAAAATATTGTTGAAAGACTCATATCCAAAGATATTGCTTCTACAAGTAAAATTTATTTAGATAGAGTAGAAAGATTTATTGAATTAACATATTCTATAACTGTGGGGCAAGAAAAGATTTTATATGAATTAGAACAAAAAATTGGCGATTGTGCCAGTATTGTTCGAAATTCAATAAAGAAATTGGTTATACAAGAGATAATCGATTTTTCTCAAATTCTAAACTTCTACCACAACGAGAATGGCTATTTTCTTAAACATGGCCCCAAGTATAGTCCATTCATTAAAAATTCAGCTTTTTTTAAATACAATTATCTTACAATTTCTTTTGACTATACAATTTGTGAAGAAAAAGATCTTTTTTACTTAACCCTATAGTTTGATATGATAGACACTATATATGTTCTAAACAGATCTTTCAGATTCTTTCTACCTAAGCTTATGCAAACTCTTGATCATTTAAAAGATTACCCTGTAATGATCTAATTCATTTTCAGATCATCTCTTGTAATTAATGGTATAGTAATACCAGCTTATCATTATATTATAATATACGAATGAGCCAAAAGATTTAGACCCTCTTCGAAGATAAATATCAAAACAAAAATTAGACGGATTAAGTACAAAAGACGGATCTTAGAGATAGCGACAATAGTAGAAATTCAAAATAATGATTTAAGACTTATAGGGCAATGGAACAATGAAATTATTTTTTGTCAAGAACATTTTGCTATAAAAGTAAAACATGAAGATTTCCAGTACCAAATGTTCAGTGTGTATATATATATATGGCAAAGCTAATGAAATAGACGTAGACTTAGAAGAAGCCTACGTAGAGAAGAGAGAGAAATAGTACAATAATTCAAAAAGAAGAAAATACACAAAATAAGAGGAATGGCCATTATTAAAGAGCAAGGATAATTATCAACACAGACAGTTAAAAAGGAAGAGCATAAAGATGAAAATTTTTATTATGTTCATACAACCGTAAAGTTAAAATCTATACCTTTAATTGTAAATCAAACATATGTACAGATATACAATATTGTTTAACTTTTTGTATGAAGTTGATGTGAATCATCTACATCTTTGGAAAATCCAACACACGTTGAAAAACATAGAGCACACTATAAAAAAAAAGTTTTTTTTTTAACATAATAGTTCTCTTTTACTTTATTTATCTTTCGGACAAGGCCTAAAATAGGAAATACCAATTACGCAATTATTTTATTAAGAAACAATATTATAATGTTTTATTCTCTTTTTAAACACATTTCTAACGCTCTTAGCGCCCCTTTTTTTTTGAATTCCGTGGCCAAAAGATATAGTAATCATTCGAGTTAAGTTCAATATTCTTTATTCCGATTAATGGAATTTGTTTTAACCTTTTTAAAAATGATGAAAATTTGTTTGGTTATAGTTTTAAACCTTTCTTAGAAGGTCAAGAAAAAAAAGCTGAAAGTGAGTTTAAAAAAAAGTAAAAAAATTAATTTGTTGAACGGTAAAGTACTCTGAGCTCATTACAAAAATATTGTTTCAGGTCCTTATATTTTATGCCACTAGAAAAATATACTTCATCTATTTTGTTTCATTGTTTATTAGAAAAGTTTTAACGAACTTATAAATAATTGTTTAGAAAATCAAGAAATTTGTAGAATAGTTGTTGACCTCAAAAATACTGCCAATAGATGCCGGCCCACTCGTACATATGCAAGCTAGATCTAACATGTAAAAGTAGATCAACGGTCGAGATCACTCCAAGATTGGACGTGGGAGAAGCTCAACGATACGAGACGTTTCCTTTCGGGCTCCGGTGAGATAACGGGATACGATTGTTTAGTAATTACCAATCGCTATGAATATGGATCAAAGATTGTAAATCAATATAGGAGAATAAAACAAGTTGCTCCAAGTATCTAAAGTTGCATTAGTCTTCAATTGTTACATGGTGGAGGTATTTATAGTATTATAGAGGGAATGATGACATTTGGATTAAATCACGCGTTGCCTCATCTCCTCGGCCAAAACATCAAATCCTAGCCATCAAACATTTAATGCTCTTATATCCTACCGACAAAATAAGACACAAATGCACTTTTTACAAAAGTCACATCAATCATCCGAATAAGATTTCTATAATAAATTTAGGATCTTTGCACGTGGGCCGTCACTAGTTGGGCTAGAGCCTTGGATCTGGGCCTCTTCGGCGTGTCCACCTCGAATTGATGACGGGCCTCGAAATTCACAGCAGCATGGGCCTCGTCCCCATAGACGGCCGTTCGGCCACGCAAATGGCAAATTGTGATAGTAAATTGTGGTAGCAACTCATAACAATAGTTGTTATTGTTATAGAAAGTCATATATTATCCGCATTTGATAAAAATAGATGTGACTCTTCTTTACATATCAAGAGACAAATCACTGAGCATTTTATCTCTTAGTGTCGGAGCTTTTTGATAGAAAATCTTGAAACGGTAAGAAAAGATAAAATCAAATAAAAATTGCAAGAGAAGATAAAATTAAATATAATAAAAAGACAAAGATAGGGTTAGTGGTAATTTTCCCTATCAATTATCTTATCTATTTTTTATTTTTATTTTGATTTAAAGTGAAAAAACAAAGATTAATTAAAAATTATCCTCAATTATCCAATAAGAATCAAGAAAAGCTGTATTGACGAATCATTTGTTACCTATTAAATATATGGACAATTCCATTTGTACATAAATGGATGACAATGATGGTTGCCAACCTCCCACATGCGTGCGAGCTCGACGTGATTAAAAAATTCTCAAAAAAATGGGTCCCTATTGTGAGTGTTGGTCATCCTCCATTGTCATCCTTCATTGTACATGTAGTATGTAGTATGGTTGTATACATATATTAGAATGTTGTCATTGTTACAATATTTGCATAGGATAGGACAACATCCAAAAAGTTCTTAACCAGATTTCGCCACTGAAATAGAGCCTATCCACAAAACCCTAATCTTGTCTTTCCATCTAATCTCTTTGCTTTTGAGAAATTAATTAGAACCCATTTCAATTCAAGTCATGGAAACGAAACCCACTTAATCAAAAAGCTATCTTGTTCCGGATTTGAGGGGTTTTTTTTAATTTATTCCAAAATTAGGAATGACCTTGATCTTGATTCCACGGTAAATTAAACTTCCCCTTTTGTTTAATTATTTCTATTTCATTCATTTTGAGTTGAACATTTTATCGAAAATTAACAAATTCATGTTTGATAGGTGATTCTCAGAGATTTTGATTGTTTTTTTTTCAAGTTTTGAATCTGAAGCAGAGATTCAATCTTTTGCATTTTACTAATGCGAACTCTTCTTTTTTGGGATTCAATTTGTCAGATTGCATACAGTAATTTTTAAGGCATATGTTAAATAGTATCGATTGAAAGCGTTTGTCATGTCAGTCTCCTTGTTCAAAAGTGGGTATTCGTGATTGTAAAGATGATAGCAGATTAAACAACCAAGATATGCTTAGTTTGATTGGTTGTTTCGAAGTTACAAAGTGAAGTTGAAGTGAATAATTGGTGCTATCTTCTGAGGAATTTTCAATAGGAAAGAAGGCAATTCTCAAAAGGGATCCTTTTAGTTGTTACCGCATTGCTATTTTCTTTGCATCTTCTTTTCCATATTGGAAATGGTTACTCTATGGTGGTTTTTGTTTATTGATTTAATAACAATCAATATTGAAGAAAAAGTCAAATGGTACTCGTTATTTAGTGGATTTCCAGTGAGGCTCATAAAAGAAACAGTGTCTTCTATGTCATATATTCTCACACAAACATGTAGAGTGACTTCTCACTATGGGAAATGAAAGGAGTAAATCTTAGAAGTTGATAACTTGAAAGCTAAAACAAGATTGCTCTCTTGACTTTTTAATTTATTGGTAATTCACTATTCTCGATTTGCATATATTCTTCCTTCTTGCTGTTAGCACCATCATTCATATGCCATTCCAACTTGAACCGATTGATGTATATTATGTGCAAGGTTTATTGATTATCACTGCAAATGCATCTCTCTGCTCCATGTTCATTCTAGGTTCACGCTTCTTTAGCTTGATGGAATTTGTGAAATATCTTTTTCTAAATGAAGCTTCATTTGACCATCTTTTGTCTGTTCTTTCCAGTCGTATGCCAAATCAAAGTAGCATGCTTAGAATTACATGAAGCATGCTATTGGTGAGTTCCTTTTTGACGTACGGATGAATGTATAGGGGGGAAATCCTTTAAATTTGGTGATCCTCTTACTATTGATGTGTAATATGTCTGAGAAATATTCTTTCATCCTCAAAAGCAAGAGCAAATATTTTGCGGATAGACTTTCTGATCCAAACTCTTGTTCTTGCATAGACACACTGCTCAGAATTTGATCATGATCTCTATGTAGAACTTCTAAAGAGTCCCTATCTTCCTGTGGACTACTGTTGGATTCCTGGGACTCCGTTCGATCTGCTCTTGGTATTCTTCGGGTGGCTGTCGCATCATACTATGAAGGAATAGTAGACACCTGCATTCAATACCTGGAGGCTGTTCCTTGGGAAGACAGTGAAGAGGACGAGATCTTGAAAGTAGTTTCACAACTGGGTCCAATAAACCATGCCCATATTGGCGAGGATCCAGCCAGTCGATTTAAGTGCAACGAAAGACGTTTACATCTCTGCTATACGTTTTGCCACTTCCATTGATGATCTTGCCCCTCCATTTGGAGATGAGCTTAGAACTTCAGCCCAAGAACAAGTTGAATACATGCTTGGTGATGACGATAACATGCCTTTTGTAACAGCCGATGACGAGGTAAAATCGGAGACTAGAATTGGTTTGTCGAAGATTTTTTCCTCATTTGAAATGGAACTATCCTTGCTCTTGGAATCTGATGTAACAGTCGAGCTAGCAGAGAACAAAATAATGAGTAGGTTATCCGATCTTGAATGGATGTGCAATATTCTGCCCAAGATGGATCTAACGAAGGATTTTATTGCCAAATGGGTGGATATTTCAAATAACTTATTAGCCATCCTTGAAGACAAGAAACTTGATTCTGTCATGTGGGGTTTAAAACTAAAGCCGATAGAAGTGACAGCAAAAGTATTGGATGCAGTGGGCTACGGAAATGTAATTCTTCCAGCTTCATCCCGAGTGCTGCTGCTAAAATCATGGCTTCCTTACATAAGGAAACTGAAGCCCATTCTCGATTCAATGAGCAACAAGGATATTGCATTTGCTTACAAGATGGATGAAGACCTTTGCCAGAGCATTGAAGGAGCAATGGTGGCGTTAATTTCAGCACTACCATCAAATGACCAAGCTGACATTCTTGCCGACTGGATAGACACTGAGCAGCTAAGATATCCCGACCTGAGTGAGGCTTTCGAACTCTGGTGTTACAGAACGAAGTCTGCTAAGAGAAGATTAGAGGAGGGTTTGGACAGTCTCAACAATGCTGCCGCCAGCCTCTGATATATGACTCCTAGTTTTTGTTGTGAGGTTAATTTTTTATGCACTGTCAAACTTCCATTTTTGCTGCTGTATGATCTTGACATTAGCATGATTTAAATTCTACTACATTTCCTAGAAATTTCCGAACTTCCCGTTTCTTTTTTTGCCCTAATCCAAAGATGAAAAATTGACTTTTGTAATCATTCTTGCATCACACAATGCAAGAGATCCTTGCCAATGAGCTCAATCAATTGTATAAAATAACAGTACAAGCATACAATAAATGACGCAAAGAAATATGGAGATCAGAAACACTAGAGAGTCCAGATTTTGGCCATGTTTGAGTTCCATTTTTTGTGAAAATTATTTTTTTAACAATGATTTTTCGGAGAATGTACGATTAAAATATAGGAAAAAAATTTGTGTTTACTTGCAAAATTAATTTATTAGGAGAATGTATGATTGAAAACGAATTTGATAAAAATGAATTTTTAGATAATGGGGGGTAAGTATGGGGCTTACTCACCCCTTAATTGTTTCACACTGATAGCCCAAAAATAGCTAACCAAGAGATGGGTGAATTGATTTTTAAAACTTTTTAGAAAAATTAATCTAAAATGAAATACGTAATGATTAGATAGATTAATTCAAATAATAAGCACGAATATAA
>CAIGRK010318778.1:0-10034 GCA_903798315.1 Fraxinus greggii | reverse complement strand
CCTAAAATAAAATCTGGCCCATATAAAACCAAGCCCAAGCACACTTCACCAACTAAATCTTTCTCTATTTCTCTTTGAGAGTAGACAAAGGTAGTAGTATCAATTGGGCCAAAATGGCCAGGGTGAATAATGAAAGGCTGAGGCCGATTAGGGGACTGAGTTGATTTGGGTTTTGTGGCAGCTGGGACCGAAACTGGCTTGCCTCAATTTTCTTAGGCTCATGCCAAGGTGGGCCAACATCAGGCTACAGCTAGGGGTGTTATATGGGCAGCGTCACTTGGATAGGTCCACCACTACTGGCAGTTCACGATTTTTTAAAAAAAAATAAATTAAACTGAAATTCACACTTTTGCAAGAAAAATATAAGCGACTCACTAGATGGTTCGCATGAGTGTTTTGCTACTCAACTTGCTCTTCCAGTTCGTTTCGGACGTGAACCAAAACCGATCGACTCGCAAGACCCCTAGAAATTTATTATTTTCACATATGAATTTTATTGATTTATTTATTATTGTTGACTTGTATTTGCCAA
The DNA here is from genome assembly GCA_903798315.1 of Fraxinus greggii. Classification (NCBI taxonomy): domain Eukaryota; kingdom Viridiplantae; phylum Streptophyta; class Magnoliopsida; order Lamiales; family Oleaceae; genus Fraxinus; species Fraxinus greggii. Next base: position 9,502 of record CAIGRK010318778.1, on the reverse strand, counting down.
GTCATCTCGACAGGTAGGAAGTCTAATTCGGAACAACTTCACTTAATAAGCGGCGGCGCTCCTGACACCGTTGGGTGGAGTTTTCAAAAAACAGAGTGATTCAATCCAGTTTGACACAACTAAAAAATTTTCAGCATACATCAACTTTGAAAAATGCAATTTATTCTCAATAAATTTAGACGATATCAAACTTAGACCAACTTAACTCATGATTAGAAAAATGAAAATAAAAATCTTTCCTTAACATAAACGTACCCAGAACTAGCGAATTCATAAAGTTTTCCAGTGCCGGAAAAAACTATAACGCCAACTTCTACATCGCACAAAACTGACAATTCCTTTGCCTTCTTCAGCAATCCACCGCGCCGTTTCGAGAACGTAACCTGCCGATTACTGGTGTTCTCAATCTTCTTAATCTCTACTTTCCCTCTACCCATTTTTTTCACCCTTCAAAAACAACCCAAGACACTGAGAAATGAAGAAATAATGTGGAGAACTGGAGTGGAGTGGGGGTATATAAATACTGTAAATGCTGTTGACCTTTCAAGGTTTCGTGGAAATTATTATTTACTGCGGTGTAATTGAACAAAAGGGTGACTGAATTTGGATACAAAATAAAGGCAATAATGGGCTTACTATGTGTAGGAAATAACCTAAAAATGGTAATTGAATTTACTTATTTATGGAGGCTTACTAATTATAATATATTTGCAGAATTCGATGGGTATAATATTACTTTTTCTTGGGCTCAAAATGACTGAAAAATGAAAAGAATGGAAAGGAAATACGAAAAGGTTGTAACTAGTAACTATATGAAGGAATACTATATGAAGAAATCTTCCTTCATATGGTAACACCAATTTTATTGTGGTTCTGGGGTTTGTAATCTTTTGAAAATCTCGTGAGAAAAAGAAATTCTTACTTTTGCATTAAAGTCTATTTAGTTTTGGCCAATTGTGAGGAGAGTGNTAATTATAATATATTTGCAGAATTCGATGGGTATAATATTACTTTTTCTTGGGCTCAAAATGACTGAAAAATGAAAAGAATGGAAAGGAAATACGAAAAGGTTGTAACTAGTAACTATATGAAGGAATACTATATGAAGAAATCTTCCTTCATATGGTAACACCAATTTTATTGTGGTTCTGGGGTTTGTAATCTTTTGAAAATCTCGTGAGAAAAAGAAATTCTTACTTTTGCATTAAAGTCTATTTAGTTTTGGCCAATTGTGAGGAGAGTGAATTGCCACTCGCCTTGTGATTTACTTCAAATACGTGTTAAATACGCCACGTTACATATTATACCAAGGAAGATTGTGATAAACACAATATTAATGCACTCTAAATATTTTTTGTTCACCTAAAAAAATGCTCAACAGAATCCCAATTATATCCCCTCAACGTAGGCATTACCACACACTGAAACATTTCGTTAGGAGGCAAAGGTTGTCGGTCGAGAAAAAGGTCCGGTGATCGTTTGCACTTCGATAATCAAGTCAACTGTCGGACGAGATAAATGTAAGAGACGGGAGAGGGAATGGGCCACTTGGGTTATCGAGCCCAAGCTCAAAATGTTGTTACTTAGTTTAATAGGCCCAATCATTGAATAGTCGATGTCACGTCGGCACATATAATACTCCCTTCGTCACACATGCCACGTAATTTACAGGTGTAATAATAGTCCCCCAAATCTGAGTCATACATTCATGTGCAGCTTGGACTTCGAGATACAAGCTGTCGAGTAGGCAAGGTCTTACCTAAAAAATATGAGTAACTCTAATAAATGAGGGTTTACGAATTGTCTCGAAAATATACAGTAATCCCAAATAGATGAGGACTTACAAATTGTCTCAAAAATATGCATCGATCACAAATAAGCAAAGACTTACGAATTGTCTCGAGAATAAAAATCGCTCAAGTAAATGAGGCCTTACGAACCGCCTCAAAAAATATGTGTACAAGCCTAAATAAACGAGAACTTATGAATTGCCTCGAAAGATAGATATTGCATCTAATTTGTAGAAATTTCGACAACATCTCTTCTATAATATGGACTAAACCAACATGTAATATAACATAATATCTCCATTGTAAATATATAGAATAAATTGGGGTCTACTTGCCCCTCCAAATAAGGTAAAATGATGATCAAATCAAACTTGCTTGTATGAAATAATTAACATGATGCCTATAAACTGATAATATAGATAACGTGGCATACATACTAACAGTAGTGAAAATAGTGTCATGATATGCTTGCATTAATAATGTAATGATACTAAAATACTAGTATCACAATGGTCTTCTAAGTCCAGGTATAGATATTTATATCATGGTCGGAGTTAAAAAAATAAGACTTCTCATGGAAAGCCTTTAATTTATGTAGAATCCTTAATTTGAATATTGAGTTGTTCTGGAGATACTGAAGTGATGCTTCAATTTTGCTGAAATTTGATGCAAAGACGAGGCTCTAAACTGGTGAAGCGATGCTTCAATTTTGCAAAATTTTGAAGTTTATGCTGAAATGAAGATGATGCGTTATAGAAGGTCATCTTCGAGGTTTGAATGTAAGCTCTTTTTTTATGCTTGGGAGGCTTCTCCCATGACTTTTTGTACATGGGAGGCATGTAATATCAGTTTCAACGAATTAAGAGGTGACCCCCTTTCGGATCCAGTTTCGTCTAAGCACCTACGCGTTCCTGCATGATGGATGATTCATCTATACATAGTCTTTTTCCACTGCTTTTTTGTCAATGGGAGGCATGTACTATCCGCTTCGACAAATTAAGAGGTAGTCCTCTTCAGGAATCCAACTCTCATCGAAGTACCCACACTTCCCTACATGGTGGATGATTCATCCATGTAGAGGTTTCTTCTATGACTTTTTGTCAATTGGAGGCTTTGGATCAAAATCTTCATCGAAGTGTCCACGCTTTTCTATATGGTAGATGGTTTATCCATGCAGAGGCTTCTCCCATGACTTTTTGTACATAGGAGGCATGTGCCTCCATTTTGGCGGAATTCTGCGAATAGCTTTCAAACTATTGGGGTCTTATAAATCGGCTTTGGATAGATGAGGTCTTAAAGCTTGGCTCGACGATAGTGAGAGGCAATGGGTAAACATATCGCGAAACCAGGGATAAACATTTGGCGATGCAGGGAATAAATATCCCAAGAATATCTTTCGAACTATCAAATTCTTATAAACTGACCTTGAAATGAAGATGTCTTATATCTAGGCTCAATGATAGTGAGAGACGGGGAATAAACATCTCGTGAAGTTAAGGATAAGCATCTGGCAAGGCGAGTAATAAATTTCCCGCGAATAGCTCTCGAATTATCAAAGTTTTATAAGCTGGCTTAGGAATGATGATGTCTTACAACTAGACTCAACATAGTGAGAGACGAGGAATTAACATATCATGAAATCAGTGATAAGCCTCTGGCGAGGCGGGGAATAAATATCCCGCGAAGCCAAGGACAAGCATTTGGCGATGCGGAAATAAAAATCACACGAATAGCTCTCGAACTATCGGAGTCTTATAAGCGGCCTTAGATAGATGACGTCTTACAACTGGCTCGACAATAGTGAGAGGTGAGGAATAAACATCTCGCGAAGCTAGAAATAAGCATTTGGCGAAGCTACTATCGGAGTCCTATAAATTGATCTCGAAATATCGAGATCTTATAATTATGCTCGATGATAGTGAGAGGCGAGGAATAAACATCTCGCAAAGTTTAAATAATCATCAGTGAGGCGGAAAATAAACAGCACGTGAAAAGCTCTCGAACTATCGGAGTCTTATGAACTGGCCTCAGATAGATAATGTCTTATTTAGCGAATTTCTCGTTAATTTAGTTTAAATATTATTATTTTAGGTAAAACCCAGACTGGGAGGAATTTTGAGTAAAAAAGAAAGTTTTTAACTATTTTGGAATTGGTTCGGAGCAATTGAAGACTAATCGGACTGCACGTGATTGATAAAAATTACTAAGAGAGTAATTAGAGGAAATTTTCAAGTTTCAACAGTGAAATATAACTTATAAAAAGTCTGGGCACCAATTTGTAAATTTTTGCAACTTGAAAATGACCAATTTTGGAGGGCAGAAAAAGGTCATCTTTATCAAACTATTTTGTTGGAATTTTGCGGACTTTTCGGGGGCATGACTCCCAAATACTTTGACCACTATAAAACCTCTTCTAGGTAAAATTAAATGGGGATAGAAGGTTGAAGATAACTTTTCAGAGAGAACACAAGTAAAGAAGATTAAGAAACAATTGTTTTCAAGATTTGGCGTAAAAAAAAAAGGCGATTCTTGATAAAAAAAAAAATAAAAAAATCATCATATATTTCTCATTATTCCTTTAAATTCGGTCACGTACTTAAACTCTTTCTTGTACTTTTCTTTCCCCATAATGTATAACTAAATGAATAGCTGAGATAAATAATTTTAACCTAGTTTTGAACCTTACTTTTAATTATAATATTTTGACTTTAATTGACGTTTGTGGATTGTTTTACTTATATTCTTCATGGCTTTGAATTACGTAATCACTAATTCATTAATTTGTGAATCGTACGAGCCAAGATGTGAGTTACTTGTTTAGACCATGTATGAAAAATCAGGATTTTGGTAGAAGGTAGAGATACATGCTAGTACTAATTCTGCGATTGTTTATTGAATTGTTTAGTGATTGAATGTTCTTAATTAAGAGTTATCTTGATTCACATTAAAAAAAATAGTGAATTGACTTAACTGGGTATGATTGATTGGAACTTGAGAGATATAAATCAATTAATTTAGAAAATTTTGACCGAGCAGACATAATTGATTGTTGTAGGAATTTCATGATTGAGAGTAATGAAATAGCTAGGTGAACTGTGACTGTACACATAAATTGTATAATTCCGCACTTTTTAGTTTCACAATTTTTAATTATTTTCATAAATTATTGTATGAATCATAATTAAATTCACTTTCCGTTGTTTTTTCTCGAGTAAAAGTTAGGCATAATTAAACCGATAGTTAGATAGATAATTCTTGTGGAAACGATAATTTGATACTTAGGTTCACTTTACTACTTGTTAATCAATATTGCACACTTAAAATAAAAATCACAGCACCTCAACTAATTGAATTGAGTAAAATTATGTTTGGAAGTTATTTATAATTTAAACTAATTATAAATAGATATATTTAAGTGGTGAATAATATTTATGAGTTTCACGAAATATATGGAATAAAAGTGATTACATCAATTATAAATAAATTATAAACTGTTAATAAACTACGCGTTGAAGCTACAAATTAAAGCATTAAACAACATATTTCCCCAGATCAAGCCCATTCTCATCCACGTAAGCTAATTCCAATAAGCACGGACGGATTATTAGTTGATAATGTTTTGGGTTTGAGCAGGGAAGGTGCTTTACAACGTGAGATAAAAGTGTTCGGGTGCCAGCAAAATATATGAATATGATTGCATGATAAAGAATAATCAATAATAATACACAAAGCCAAATCTAAAATCAAACATTCAACTCTACCAATAAAAAGATTCAACTCAAGAGGAGATGACTTACAACTTTAAATAGATATAGATTACCCTTCAAATCAAACAACGAATGTGTATTTATAGTGTTACATGTGAAATGGTATCCACTAGATGAGAAGGCACGTTGCTTCATCTTCTGAACCGAAGTATCCTATCCTAGGCGTCGATTTGACCCCATTAGCCTATGATGCATTTAATGCTCTTAAAAGGGGGGCATCCAACCTACAACATATGCTGATAAGACTTTGACATATTATTCATTACAAGGGTTACATCAATTATTTGAATATAATTTTATCAATAGAAGATCTTCAGAGGAGGTGGATCATGAACAAGCCTCGGAATGAATCTTCGAACCACAACTGCTTCAGCTAGAAGGGTTCAATATTTGAACTTCACCACGTCAGAGAGGAGCTTCGGCCGGTTCGGTGTGGGATGACACCTAGGCTTTCTGTGAAGCCTTGGCGGCAAAGCATAACAGATTTAATTCAAAACTATGAAGAATCTAAATAAGATTTTACATACATATCCAAATATTTAAATGTAGGTGGAGCTAGTGTGCGTGGGGATTTGAGTGGGGGTGGATTTAGTTTGGGTTAGTCTATGTCGATTGTGCTATAATAATATAATGATTTACATATTAATGATGTGGTGATATATGATTGAATATTCAACCAAATTAAAACAAAAAAAAAAAAACTTTCACTCTCCTTTTGACACATCATGTGTATGTAAACTATTATGTAACTCCTTCTGTATAAATAGGATTAATTTATGTGTGGTTTGTATAGATTTCCTTTTTCTCAGTTTTTTCTTGTTTATTATTTATTTCTTTGAATGGTTTTAGCCTCCATTTGCATTAAAAAAAATTAAATTGTTTATAAATTAAGTCAAACGTTAATTTCAATCACATTAATAATTACTATTCATTTATTATTCACATATTTCTTAAGACCGACTACTAATTTTCTTTATAAATGATTAATAAAATTGCTAAACGGAGGCTTATAGTATTTATTTTCAATATTTTACTAATGATTTTGGAGAAAAAATTTGCCCTTTTTTAATTTTTCAACATGTAGGTTCAATGAGTTGATTAATCGATAATTCTCAAAGTTTGGGAATGAAAGTGTAAATAAAACTAAAGGCTGAGGACCTTCGTGGTTTTTATTAGTTAACTATGAACAAGAACATTTATAAAGACTGCATTTACCAATGGAGAGTTATAAACTATTTGAAGAAATGATTAAAGTGATTTAGTTTTCATACTTGAAAAATCTTGATATGGCTTAAATATAAGAAATTTGATTCTTGTATTCAAAGTCTTGATTTACAAAAAAAAATATAGTTTTGATTGTTATCTTTATTTTAGAGAAGAATGAAGTAAAAATCCCATTAACTTTTTTTATATATTTATTCGTGCTTTTGGCTGATCAAAACATATATAAAATTAAGGTTACCAGAGAAAAAGTTAAATTTAGGATTTCAAATGAAAGACGTATGGCCTATAAGAAAGATTTTGGGTATAGATATTAAGATAAATGAAGAGTCCACACATGGTAAGCCTTCGTGATCACCTTTGCAATTTGACTCCATCGGGCATCTATTGTACAGGTGATGAGGTTGATATATTCTGGGGTCTTCAAAAATTTCTTTGTACTCCCTGATAGCATAGGTCCCTATAGTCTCTAGTTGGGTTGTATTACGAAAAACGAGAATTAGCAATATGAAAATATAAGAACAAAAATACAAGATTTACGTGAAAATCCATTTTGGGAAAAATTTACGGACATATGAGGAGAAAATCACATAATAAATTGAAGGATTACAAAGACTGGATTATTGCAAGACACATAATTACTTCTAATATATATATTATACAAAGAAAATCCTAACATATGGTGGAATCCTAATATAATAGGCCTAACAAATAATGAAGTGTTTAAGGTTGTTTAGGAGTGTAAAATCTACCCAAAATCGCGACTAGAGTTTGCACCAAATAGCACCACCGTTGTTGCGGTGGTCTTGCGGTTTGCGAGCGGTGGAGTTATTTTAATTTCCGCTCAAGTGCACCTACGTAGTTGGTGAGCGAACTTCATGTGATTTCTTCTCTTTATCCATCTTTCACGTCTTCTGGACTTTTTCAAGGTATACTACCAACTCCCAATAGAATTTGGGTCACATCTGAACTCTAACAAATCTTCATCTTGACCCGAATTCCAATGTAAGGAATAAAACTCAGCATCTCTTCCACAAAAGCCCTTAAGGGCAAACTCGATTAAGAAATACCAACCAAATTCAAACAATGCTCAAACTTGGCTATAGGGAGTGACTTGTTCATTATATCAGCAGGATTGTCTTGGGTACCAACTTTGCTCACAACAATATCATTACAAGCAACATAGCACGGCCAAAATGGTTACATGAATCAATGTGTTTCGTCTTCTCATGAAATATTTGATCTTTTGTATGAAAAATTGCGCTCTGACTATCACAAAAGACTGTAGTAATCTACAAGTTTTCACCGAAGTTCACCAAATAATCCCTTCAACCAAATAGCTTCCTTATAAGCCTCTATAATAGCCATGTACTTGGCCTCAGTCGTAGATGGTGTAATTGTAGCCTATAAAGTAACTTTTCAACTGATAGCATAACCACCAATAGTAAGAATATATCACATGAGAGATCTTCTCTTATCAAGATCTTCAGCAAAATCAACATATCTTATAACTCCATCTATATTTCTCCCAAATGCAAACAAGTCTTAGTAGAGTTACGCAAGTATCTGAAAATTCATTGAACTGCTTTATAATGTTTTTAAACAGGAAAAGCTACTACTACACTAACTGCATATGATAAATCTGGAATTGAACAAACCATAGCATACTTGAGAGATCTAACTACACTAGTATATGGAACTCATGACATATAATCAACCCCATCATCTGATTGTGGTCATAAAGCATAATCATCACAACTAACTGCCTCTGAGTAAGTACAGAATCAATACCTTCAATGACATTTAAAGCATAAGCAATCAAATCAGCCTCACCATACCTCTGTAGAGGTCTAATATTTGATAAGGAATGAGTAATGACAGCTACATCACATGTGATCGTAGAACCTTGCAAGACATATAATTGAGGAGACATTCTCAATCCCTTTATCACAATTAGGGCACCTTTGATAACCTTTAAAACCCAACTCTCATCAATGTATTTGTAGCCTTTTCAATCCAGAGTAATCAAATATAAGATTTTTCTTCAAATTTGGAACATGTCTTACATCACGAGTATCCTGACGGTTCCATCAAATATCTTGATTCTGGCCGTTTCAATACTAGCTATCTTACAAGACGCATTATTTCATATTGTCACTTCTTAGTCTAAATATACTTATTATTGATAAAATGGATGAATTTCTATTCATAATTATGTAATTATTGCTTTTGTAGGTAAAAATTACCAAACGAAATAGATCAAAGCAAAAATGAGGAGAAAATGACCAAATTTGTACAAAATTGTTAATGTGGACCAAAAATGAACAAGTCCAGAAAGTTGAAGGACACTGGATGCAATTTATGGAGGGCGTAGAAAAGTCAAAATATAAGGACCACATTGTACAAGATAAAAGTTGAGGAACTTAATGTGCAATTTATTCAAGGGCTTGGGCTGTAACTTTTGGAAAAAGGGATTTTAAAACTTTAAAACCCTAAATGGGCTCCTGCTAATGGATTCGGCTGCTTCTCTTTTTTCCTTTTCATTTTTTTCTCCTTTTTTTCTTTTTTCTTTTCTTTTCCTTTTCAATTTTTTGATATTTTAGGGGATATAAATCAAGATCACAAGGAGAATGCATCCAAGAATTTGAAGAAATATTTGGGGAAGTGAAGGCCAAGCTTCAAAAAAGTGTTTTATGTATGACTTTGTATTTTCTCAATTATTTT
>CAIGRK010318710.1:2885-15133 GCA_903798315.1 Fraxinus greggii | reverse complement strand
GACCAATTATTTACTTGACTCAATTGTAGAAAGTAGTAAAATCTATAGTGTTTCTAGAAGCATGAAGAAATATTTTTGATCATAGAAAAAAAAATCCATTTTCATACGCGAGGCTTGCAAGTGATTGACAATAAGTCATCACGAAATAATATATCATATTAAACACGAGTTCGTTCAACAAAAATAGTTTATTAATCAACTCATTCTACGGATACTTTCGTATGAGCTAGTAGTGTGTTACGTATATGAAATTTTGTGTTGTATTTAATATTTGTCAAACAATGATCACTATAGATATGAAAAAATAAAATAATTTAAAAACGTAATTAATGTTTTCTTTCTAGTCGTACAAATAAAAGATAGAATAACAATTTTCGAAAAGTAATTGAAAAATAGAATTTGATTTTCTAAACTTTGATGTGTACGATACATTTCTCTTTTCCAATTACAGAAGAAAATCAAACGTTATTGAGATTCACTCTTTCTATTAGGTCATATATTGTTATTGTGGTATCAGATACTATTTAGGCATTGTTTGACATCCATTCTCATTTTTTTCCATTTCTTCATTTCAACCACACATTCTCCAAATAAAATAATATTACACATAAATTTAAAATTTGTCATTACTTTTCAACCATACTTTCTTCCATCAATCACTATTCTAGAATTCATTTTTTTCCTAAAAATGGGGTGTCAAACACAAACTTAATAATATTAATAAAAAAAATAAGAAAAAAAATTATTTTTTATTTTATTATTCAATATTCCATACTCTAGCATTTATATAAATTTCAAGAGAAAAATAAATGAAATTGAATTTAAGGAAAAATATATAACTACTAGACTATAAGAATTATATTTCACAACTAACAATCTTATAAAATAAATTCAAAAATCATGCTGTATAATATTATGTAGTAATATATAAACACGCTCATTGTATAAACACCCACAAATTCATTCATTGTATATCCATCTCACGGCAACCCCATCTATCCATCCCATATGTTGTGAAACAAACAAAACACCAGAATAGCTCTGATAGCACTTGTTATGTTAATTGCACCAGAAATATCTGATACCAATTATTGGGCATTCAAGGATCACGTATCACTCGATATCACTTGAAATGAAATCAATCACTAAATTGAGATGTTGAAGTTATATGACACAATAATAAAGTATTTGATCACAAGTAAAAGATTAAAAGAATACAAGAAAATATGGTAGAGGAATTNCCATCCCATATGTTGTGAAACAAACAAAACACCAGAATAGCTCTGATAGCACTTGTTATGTTAATTGCACCAGAAATATCTGATACCAATTATTGGGCATTCAAGGATCACGTATCACTCGATATCACTTGAAATGAAATCAATCACTAAATTGAGATGTTGAAGTTATATGACACAATAATAAAGTATTTGATCACAAGTAAAAGATTAAAAGAATACAAGAAAATATGGTAGAGGAATTAGGAGATTTTATTGCACCAATAATAATGGAGAAATATACAATTGATCCTAAAAGCTAGTAATCACTATTCTTACACTATAAAATTGTATAGAAGAGCCTAATATTTATAAGGAACATGTATTGGACGTTCAAATTCTACTAGTAGAGTTGTTGATGAAATAGGATGCCGAAAAATCGAGTCCAAAACGAAAATGGAGAGATGAACGAGAAAATTCGGAACAGGTACAGGTACAGGTGACGCCACGACGCCCATGCTTGGCGCTGAGCGTTCTGCCCATTTTTTGATTCAAATTATTTTCTCCATTCCGAACTATTCTTCAAATCCAATACCAATTTCAAACTCCCAATGGGCTTCCAAAATAGAACTTCAACTTGACATAGGACTCCAATAACATTCCAAACTCAATTTTTTCTTAACGTGCATTTCAATTAGAATTCTTCAATTATTTTAACAAGGAATTTGGGTCATACCCAAAATCTAACAATCTCCACCTTGACACGAATTTCACTGCAACGAACAAATCTACAAATTTTTCTCCACTTGGAGAAGAAAATCTGTCTGCAAGGAATGAACTGACTTTTCAACAATAACCAAAACTGATTTCCCTAATCAAACACAAAATACTCCACCTATTCCAATGAATCCAAGCACTACCTGTAGAATTACCTCAGATTTACAAAAAATCGTAATGATTTTAAAATTCACCAAATTAGGCTGTAACACAACCAAAGTAGAATCAAACCCAAATGATTTTAAAGAATGTCAATTGCTAGATTATACACCTTCTACTATGCTTAAAGCACGTTCAACAAAATCAACATTCACATACCTTTTTCCACTAAGTCCGTCCCTAGTAATTGAATACAATGGCACCGTGGGTGATGGTGGTAAAGTGGCATTATCCATATCTTCTCAACTCAATTGAGTAGTATTTTTCAAACCTGGCCCTTTACGAGCTTCTAAAGATATTCTATCAAACTGAATGTCCACCACAGTACTGTACATGTGCTGATTGACTCTTCTAAATTCTGCATGACCGTACAAGATGTATAACTGAGACTTTTTATGTCCCTCAAATACAACCTAGGCACCCTTACAAACCTTCAAAAATTCACATCCAACAAAGAACTCATAACCCTTTGAATCAATGATAGACAACGAGATGAGATTATTCGTCAAATCTGGAACATGTCGAACCTAGCCAGTGTTTTAACTGTCTCAACTAATAGTTTCAATCTGACCGTACCAATTCCAACAACCCGACAATATGTGTTGTCTCCCATAACCACGACACCTTTGAAAACAATTTCATATGTAGTAAACAAGTCATTATTAGGATACATAAGAAACATACACGCTGAATCCAGAATTCAATCTTCATCTGGTTTAGACTTGATGTCAGAAATAGCCAAGAGATTTTCTTCACTTACAATGTTCTCTGCGTGGTCTGCTTCACCTGAAATTTCTGATTGCTTCAGATATCAACTTGCAGCCAACCTTTCTTTATTCTACAATTTGTAGTAATCATTCTTAACGTGCCCCCTCTTCTTGCAGAAGTTACAAATCTGATTATTGAACTTATATTTCGATCTGCGACTTCGAGAACTATCATGAGCAACAATGCCTTCTCCATCTCTAGCCTCAGACACCAGATGTTTCATCTTCTCTTTTGAAAACAAAGCATCATACACCTCCTATATGGTGAGAGTGTTATGATTATACAAGATCGTGTCTCTAAATGAAGAAAATGAAGCGGGCAATGAACACAATAGGATCAAAGCCAAATCTTCTTCATCATACTTTACTTCCAAAGTTTCCAAATTAGCGACAATCTCTTTAAATGCAATCAGGTGATTTTCCAATGATTCTCCTTCTGTCATTCGATGAGAGTATAAACGATTTTTTGGGATGCAACTTGCTAGTAAAACTTTTAGTCATGCACAATTGCTCCAACTTCATCTATAAAGNTGATGAGAGTATCACGACTATACTAGATCGTTTCTCTAAATGAAGAAAATGAAGCGGGCAACGAATATAATAGGATCAAGGCCAAATCTTCTTCATCATACTTTACTTCCAAAGTTTCCAAATTAGCGACAATCTCTTTAAATGCAATCAGGTGATTTTCCAATGATTCTCCTTCTGTCATTCGATGAGAGTATAAACGATTTTTTGGGATGCAACTTGCTAGTAAAACTTTTAGTCATGCACAATTGCTCCAACTTCATCTATAAAGTAGCTGCTGAACCCTCCTTCAAAATGTCCTGAAGAATGATATTCAATCGATGAAGATAAATGTGAGAGATTGCCTTCTTATCCTTCCTTAATTTATTCTCTGCAGTCAAAGTTGCCGGCATCTTGTTATTCTCAACAATGCATCATCCAAATCTTGTTGTGCGAGTACAGCACGCATTTTAACTTGCCATAGCAAAAATCTAGTGCTCTGTTCCAAAAGTGAAATTTCATACTTCATGGAAGCCATCACAAACAAAAAACCTCAAACAAATTAAACACTGCATTCTTGTGGAACTGCTGAACCTGACGCTCTGATACAGCTTGTTGTGAAATAAACAAGATACCAGAATAACTCTGATACTACTTTTTATGTTTATTATGCCCATAATATCTGATGCCAATTGTTGAGAATTCAAAGATCACGTATCGCTCGATACCACTTGATATGAAATCAACCACTAGATTGAGAACTGAAGTTATATGACACAATAATGAAATATTTGATCATAAATAAAAGAAAACAAGAAGACAAGAAAATATGGCAGAGAAATTAGGGGATTTTATTACACCAATAATAATGGAGAAATATACAATTGATCCTAAAAGCTAGTAATCACTATTCTCACACCATGAAATCGTATAGAAGAGTCTAATATTTATAGGGAACATGTAGGAGACGTTCAAATTCTACTAGTAGAGTTATTGATGAAGTAGGATGCTTAAAAATCGAGTCTGAAACGAAAAAGGAGAGAAAAAATGAAAAATTGGAACAAGTACAGGTGGTGCCGCTGCGCCACTTCTGGTCGTCCTGACTCCGGGGGTTCAGCCAATTTTTTTTGTTCCTAGTTATTTTCTCCATCCCGAACTCTTCTTCAAACCCAATACCAATTCCTAACTCTCAATGAGCTTCCAAAATAGAACTTTAACTTGACATATGACTCCAAAAGCATTCCAAACTGAATTCTTCTTGATGTGCACTTCAATTAAAACTCTCAAATCACTTCAACAAGTAATTAGGGTCATATCCAAATTCTAACAACATATTCTTCCAAATTGAAATATGTACCAACTTACTCTTTCACAATTTTTAACCACTTGCAGTTGACATAAAGATAAAACTAAATACTCTTGCTATAAAGTAATCCTACCCACCCAGCACGCCCATAACCAATCATACTATACCACATCTGTAAGATTGCCACCTCCTTTCATTCTAAGATTTTGTTATTTCGTGGCAATTGGGAATTCTAGGTGATATGATCATAATTGTTTGTCTCGAGCTATGAAGTCTCAAAGACCGATATTCACTAACGTAGACCCTAAAAGACCTCGGGCTCGACGTCAGTTCTTGAGTATCTTGAGGACAAGCATTATAGTTACTACAATATTTTTGCGATGACGTCCTCGGGGGTTGAGTTCTCAAGATATTTTGAGCAAGGTACGTTGTTCCCTTGAGTTCTTTCCTTTGCCAAACTTAAAGACCTCCATGCTTAAACATATATTTATCCTACTTTCCAAAGATTCTAAACCTATCCAAACATTTCAATTCAAGACTCCTATGTCTAAAAGAAGTCTATCTTTGTAAATATTACAGTTAAATTATGATTAGACTTGCAGTTGTAACCCAATACTCATCTCAAGTAGGACTTATAAGGATAAGGATACACAGCTAACCAAGTCCTGTCAGGAATGAACTACCTACCTCTATAAATATCAAACTTCCATTCATTATTCAGGTACGTTTTTACATAATTTTTAGTCTATAGTCTCACGCATAAACTCTCTTTTTGACTTAAGCATCGAAGGGATAACGAGGAAACACCTTGAAGCTTTTGTTTTAAGTACCAGAAGATCTCGTTTGTGTTCATTCTCGTCTGTCAAACTTGAAAATTAACTGGTACGATTTTTGGTAGCATCACTAAAGTTTCGTAGCAATGAGATGTAAGATCGTCACCTCCTTTTATTCTAAGTTTTTATGGTTTCATGGCAATTGGGAATTCTAGGGTTTCGTGGCAATGAGTTCGCCGGAGGAAAATGTCAATTTTAGATTCGATTTGTGTGTTGAAAGAACATAGAAACACCGTTAGCCGCGGTAGCAAAGACCCGAGGTTTTGACAATGACGAGATTGTCGCCATAACTATTGAAAGAACTCGGGAAAGTGACAACGGCGGGGCATCTACATCGACAGCGATTTACGGTGTGGATGACCTACGGGTGTCGGAGCTTCGCTCGAGATCGATGTGGATGTCATCGACGTGTAACCTTATATTGTAGTATGCGACCCTTTGTGACCAAGTTTGTATTAATTATGACCGGTTGTAACCAAATTTGTCTTTATTATAACTTTATGAGACCAAATCAATCTTTAAGATAGATCTTGTTACAATCAATTACAATGACAATGGTCACAAAAAACACTAGTCTAGTGACAAACGATAACAATATATACACATATCTCATCACAAACAATCACTATTAAACACAATTTGTTTACATACAATACAAAACACACATCCAACAAGTTCACAATCATGCTGAAATTATATGAAATGCGATTACTATTTCACAATCATGCTGAGATTTTATGAAATACACTATGGCCACCTCTACCTCCGCACTATTGAACTAATCCGTTGCAAGTAAAATTTCGATGTTGTCGATACCACCCAAATCGGCCACCACCTCAAATCCACAACCTCCTCATCAACTCTACCTCAAATTCACCTCAGATCGTTAAGAGACAATGATTTTTTGTTGTTTTCGTCGAAATTTTTGGATGAAGTCTATTGTTGAAGGATTGAATTTAAAATGACGCTTCTTGTTCTAGAGAGATGGCGGAGAAATTGTTAGAGAGAGAAATGGTGAGAGAGACTCGTATAAGAGAAGCTTATTTTGGAGGAGAGTATCGAAAGAAATTATTAGAGAGATAAAATAAATTAATCATGTATTAATTTAATAAATCTTTATTATAATTGATTTATGAAATTAAAACTAACTCTTTATTTTTGAATTGTATACTTTATATGTAGAGTTTCAGGTAATTTTCCCCTGAATTTAGAAGGGGAAAGAACCATCACCCCAAAAAAAAATAAAAAAATAAAAATAAAAAAAAAGGCAAAAAAAAGTGTTAAAGTGTAAATTTCAATTCAACATTGTGATGATAAAGGTTGTTGGACTCAAGACCCAATAGTTTAGTGGACCGACCGACTACCTAAAAATATTTGACTTTATTTAGAAATCAATAATAATTGTGCTTTGTTACACATTTGTTGAACACTTCAAACAATTAGCGAATTACAAGTCAATATAAATATCATAATCCAAACGTATGTGGACATAAGTAGCCATTAATATTTAGACAACAAAGTTTTAATTTTTCTTTTCAAACTTAATCAAGCCCCCGTTCAATCAAAATTAAAATTCAGATTTTAATATAAGTGAATATCAACAATTAATTTAAATAACACATTTTATGGGATTCACAACTTTTCAACTACACATTTCTTTAACTTTTATCAAAATCTACTAAAATTTGATTTTATTCTCCACCAAACAGGGGCTAAGTATCAATACCATTCTAATTATATATTCCAATGAGTAATGATATGTAACCCCACTGGGGTTATAACTCAGTATTGGTGGCGTTAATGTGACATTAAATGATTAGTGAAATTAAATAAGTCATTTAATTTCACATTTCATCTAACACGACCTAAATTAGGGTTGTAACCTCAGTAGGGCTAAATAACATTATTCATATTCCAATATTATGCAACGTTTTATCTCAAGCAATATTATAAAACTTTCCGTACATTAATTTGAAAAAGAATAGTCAATTCGCAAATAAAATATAAAAAAGAAATTCAACAATTAATTTTAAATATACATTTCATCAACTTTTATCAAAATATACTCTAAAAATCGTATTTTTAGCAAAATCAAACGGGCTAAACTTGGATTTGAAAAGGTGGTTTTGAATGGTGGATGAGAAAACTTATCAGCCTAAATTCAGACAAGTCCAAAAGATTAAGATCTTACTTTTGACAAAACTATTAAAACGTGTAATTCAATTACCTCGTGCCGTACGCGGCACTTTGTCCCACAAAATTCACCCAAAATAACCGTTCGAAGACTTTCACTACCCTTTTGATCCTTTGGAATTGGAGGACCCTTGCAGCAGCTTATTAAGGAGTCCACCGTGCTTATTTATTTTACTTATAAGTAACATAATTACTTAAAACTTTAATCGAATATAATTAACTTATCCCATTTATAAATAAACTTTTAAACCTTACCCGAACCGCGCTCGCAAAGTCTCAATATAATTAACTTATCCCATTTATAAATAAACTTTTAAACCTTACCCGAACCGCGCTCGCAAAGTCTCAATTCCAATATTTTGGACACTATCTTTCCGTTTGTCATCTTAAAGAAAAATCAGAGGCCTGGCTGGATCACTTGGAGTCGGGTCGGGATTGGCCTCAACCTAGGTTTTTGTGTTTTCATCTCCTCTCAGCCAGTGAGGAGACGAAAACTGGAAAAGTATGTTAAAAGTTATTATAGCAACAAATAGATCAATTATCCTGTTACAAGTAGTAGTACTAAATGGAATTACAATATGAGGAAAAAAAAATGTTGTGCAATGAGATTCAGGATTCCCCCGATATCCAGAGACAACACATGACCTTTATATAACATTTTTGGTCAAAAAATACGGTATCTTGACGGTTTGTAGTGTCCACGGGCAAAGAATTCTAAAAGAATATAAATACTAGAAACAAATGGTAGACACAAGGCGATTATATGGACTAGATTGCTTTAAGACCAGCAAGTTCACGCAGTTTCTCGCAGAGTATGAAGGTAATTGTAGTTTGTGGAGCCAATCTTGCAAAGATCGCAAAGCCGCTGGCAGCATTAAAAAGATAACCGATTAATCAATTCAAGAAAACACCAAAAAGAACTTCAGGCAGTATTCTGACTAAGTTGGGGAGGAGGGAAAGTAGGTAGTCTTCAGCTAAGATACAAAACAACTAAGTGTATGTTCGGTGTATAGTTCTGGACGAGTCTGGACAACATAATGAACAAAGATTTTAATGCTGTCCAATCTACCATATCAACACCACATACCTAGTGTATGCGAAGAACTCACCCTTTGTAGAGACCCCGAGGACCTTCTGTTAGCAGAACCTGGAATTTTATGTCAGGCGCATTAGACAAGCAGGTTGGCGTGTGGCAAAGGGATTACTAAGAGAACAATGTACTCTGATATATACAGAAATATATAACATCAGGCTAAATTAAGCAGAAAAATCCACAACCTGGGATGCACAGTGGAGTCCATTTTTATAGCTTTCAACTGTTCTAGATTCTCGCTGCAACATAAGCCGTGTTTTAACCATGTCCATAGGTGCAGTCATGATCGTGCTCACTGTGCCTGCTATGGTACTTGAGCTTCAGAAGATGTTAACTACAGTTAGAAATGGCTGAACAGAGACTAATCAAAATTAGGGATTCAGAACATAAAAAATGTAGGTGAGATTATTTCATCGTTCCATTTTATCAGTTCCTGATGGTATTCACGCTATGTTAGGAACAAGGATTTACTTTTGAATTGCCGCATTATGGCGTAGTATAAACAATTACTGCATGAAACTGTTTTAAGAGTTTTTCCAGTTTCTTTCCCCCTTATCTAGCGAACTTTCCATCGTTTCCCAAATAAAAATGAACACAGGTGTCCCAATTATGATCATTAACTGCTACTCACGTGATATAGGGACTAGGGTGGAATGTATAATGTACATAAATAAAATGACTTAAAGAACACAAAAGAAGAATATAAATGCAGTGTGGAAGGGTTCTCTAGTTTACAAAATTCTTAATATTATGCATCATCCATCTTTTCTTGATACTTGAATATGTAAAAAGGCTTTCATAGAAATAACCAAAAATCTGGCCTCCTAAACTACTGCAAGTCAAGAAATTCTTATTGCATTCGTGATGTACACATTTACACGTGTGTACATACCAAGATGAGTTAGATTACACGTTGCAGATATAATCAATAGCATTCATACAATTAAGTGTGAGTGCACGTGTAACCACCTATAAGGGGAAGGAAAAATGTAGGTTTTATGATAATGAGTACAGTGTACAGAATAGAGGATTACACGAGATGCAGATAAATTGTGTGAGTGCACGTGTAAACCACCTATAAGGGGAAGGAAAAATGTAGGTTTTATGATAACGAGTGCAATGTACAGAGAAGAGAATTACACGAGATGCAGATAAAATCCTTCTTCAAAAGAGGTCCACCTTGTCAAAACCTGTACTTGTGAAGAGTTAAAATAAGAGAAACTGTTTCAGATCACCAAAATAACACGTACATAAACTTGAATGGTGAAAATTTACATTTTGAACAATCAAAGTGACAAAGAGGATGCTTAGAACTTGACCCGCTTGGATTCATCGTACGTTGCCAACTGGGAAGCGGTCAATGCAGCTGCTCTGGCCATTGCAGGTCTAACCCCCTTCCAAAGAGCTGTTATTCCCTCTTCTGAAGCTATTTTCTGCAATTCCTGCACTGGTCCCCTAGTTGTTCTTGCATTCATTTGTATCCGTACCTGATGAAAAGTAGGAAAATTCAGAATTTTTTCTTAGGAGTTAACAAAGCCTTTATATCTAGTACCTTCAAAACTTCCACTGGATTCGTCAGTGCAGTTGCAACAGCACCAGAGAATGCTCCAGACGCGATCTTCACCAAGATATTGGTGGACTCAAAAGCCAATTCGCAGACATATTTTGTTGGTTCATATAAACCTAAACGGAGACCTCCATAAAGAACTGACCTCGTTAATGCAGGTGTCAAACCCAGATACAAGGACCTGAGACCTTCACTTTTGACTACTTGAGCAGAAAGTTTACCCTGCATGCCACGAGAAATGACACAACCACAAGAAATTTCTCCTAAGATGCCAAATTATTATTTCAAGAGTAACTCTTACAATTGAAAAGAAAAACCGAGAGATTATATACCATCCCAATCAGTGGACCTCTTTGGCCAACAAGTTGCATTTGCAGCCTAACTTTGAGAACATCTGCAATCCAAAATAAGCTAAATACATACTTCATATAATGTTGCCGCCTAAGCTATGCCGGCCCTTAATAGCATACATACACTCTAAAATCTTTCTCTTTCCCCAATCTCGTCAACATCAATTCCTATTATTTGGTTCATTAGTAAATGCGAAGATAATTGTCATAAGGTCCCAAAATTGTTGTTTTTAACTACTCACCGATATGGCTAACAAAGTTGAATAAGCATATGATTGGGAAGGTGTTTATAAACACTTTGAATAAAAAAATACTTTCGGTCAAACAAATTTTTATTCATACATTTTGTAAGGACCCACAATTAATATACATCACTCATTTCTATTTGTTTATAAACACCTTCCCTAAACATACTATAAGATGCAGCATTAATAACAGGGACATGGGATAAAATTAAAGGAAGCATATTTTTTGCAAAATAAAGAAGGGCTGGTTCACAAAATCTGTCCAAATTCTGCCAAATTAGTTATAGTTATGCATAATTGAACAGTAATAGAATCTAATTCGATTACTGATTACTAGCCCACGATGAAAACAAGAATACCTAATCAAGTAGAAGAAGAGAGAAAAACCTAAAGGATGAGTAATCCCAGTTGCCGCTGCAACAGAAATTCCGCTGGTACCGAAGTGGTAAACAACATCCGATGCCGAAACTCCCCATTTCTGTCTCCCGTCTGCTACAATGGAATGATAGATCCCATAACAATACATCAAATTCGAAATCAAAACATAGAAAACGGAAATAATAATAATAATCTTCCAATTCCATCTAAAAAATCAACAATAAGCAAATTAGCATTACTTTTTGGGGTTTCAATTCTGTAAATGAAATCAGAGCATTACCGGAAACAGAATCTGCGGCCATTATTGAATTGGTGCGCCGAAGCGACTGCCAGAATATTCTTTTATTCAGTTATACGGTTTGCAGAGAGATTGAATCGACGAATTTGACCGTTAAAAAAGTGCGTAATGCAGACTTAACCCAACCAACCGCAGTGCCGTTTCACCTCTATAAGACCCCTACCTAATTATCTCTTCCCTCCTTAAGACTTCGAAAATTTTGTAATTGAACCCCATAAAAAATTTTCCAATTGTATCTTAAAAAACAAATTTTATTTAGAGTATGTTTGGCCCAATTTTTTCAGCCGCACATTCTCCTATAAATATTTTTACATGTAAATTGAAAACTTTTTCATTATTTTCTAATCACACATTTTCCAACAAAACACTATTCTAAAATGTATTTTGACAAAAAAGAAAAAAGAAAAAAGACTCAAACAAGGGCTTAATAGTACAACTTAAGAATTGAGAAAATGAAAAAGGATATTACCATTTGGACATTATTTCCTTCGCATAATTGGTGACATTGCCTTTGTTTTCAAAAAATTATGGACCGAAAAACTATTTTTTTTTTTTTTT
>CAIGRK010318583.1:0-19150 GCA_903798315.1 Fraxinus greggii | reverse complement strand
GACGCATTCTTCTAAAAATTAATATTCCAAAATAAATTTCCCCCCAAAATTTGATTTTAATGGAGCCCAAACAAGGGCTGAAAGTTGTCTATGTTCATTTACTAATTTGAACAAGGATTGCCCACATGGCATAGTCACCTTTGTCCATCTATCATTGTATTTTCTTATTTAAGACCTTTTAGTTTCAAAATGAAGATGATGGTGTGATTGTCTGGGTTCACATACTAATTTGAGTATGGAGTACCTATTGTGATAGTACTCCAGTACTCAGTTGCATGCAGTCCCCTGTTGAATGTGAGCAGGCAGATAGAGTAATTTATTTCACAATCAAGAACATCTGGCATGGAACCCTGGATATTTCCTCCCTTTGCAATCAATTTATTTGGTTTGACTTCACAGTTTCAAATGATATGGTACAAAAATTCCATTAACAGTTCCCCCTGCAAAACAAAAGGGACATACTGATCAAATATTACTATTTCAAAGCTTTTTTAGCCAAAAAGTTAGCAAACAGTTGCCAGTCGGACTGCAAAACGGTGCACCACGAAACTCAAAGCAAATTTTCCAATCATGGACTCGGTTGCGTGACATTAGAGCAGGGAAGCTTGTTAAATGTTTTCTTAAGTCTTCTGTTGAAGGTCATATTATACTCAAGTAGGACAGGCTTTAATACAGTGTGGATACAGTAAAATGATATTTTACATGCTGTTATTTGTTTTCTTATGGTTGTAAAATGGCACATTAATTTTACTTGCCATTATACCCTATATTATTGCTTAGCGTACCTTTGCAGTTACTATATTAGACTGGCTAACTGGTTGTACTTTTTTTTTAACAAAAAAAAAGGAAAAAGAAAAAAAAAATTTGCTGTTGTATACTTTATGGAAATTGCAACTGAGGTACCCAAACTATACCCCATTGTAGCAAGGTCGTTCCTAACTTTTAAATCGGGACATTTTGATCCCCAACCTTTCATTTTCCTTGCAGATGTAGTCTGAGTGGAGGGGAACTATATAACGTGCTGTTAAAAATCAACTTTTTGTTAAAAAGATGATTGTACCCTTATTTTTAATTATCAATTAAGAGAAAAACTAGAAAAATTTTAAAATTAAAAATTGCACCCCCATCCTTCCCCAACATTAATAAAACCCCCACCGCCCCTTCAGTAGATCTTGTGCACATTTTGTGTTTTTCTGCAATTCCTTGAATAAGTCTTGTTTGTTAGTTATATGATCCAAAATTTAGTCATATAATAGTTGATTGCTCTTTCCTTTTGAAGATTTCCTGTGACCACTGGTACTGGAATGAGGCTTGTTCAATTAGTTATCAAGTCTCTTCTTGGTATGGTGTTCTTCGATGTGTTACTTTCTGGTGGTTGGGCTGCCTGGTCCTGATCTGGGGCTTGGAATGCAGTAGGTGGCTGGTACTGATGTGGACCTGCTGGTGGCGGTGGGCCTTGGTGGCTTTTTCCCCTTCTTCTATGTTCTCTTAATTTTTTCTTCGTTTTCTCATTTTCTTGTTTCTTATTGAGATACGTTTTGTTTACATATTCTATCCCTCATAAAATTTGATGCATGATTGTCATGTGCCATTTAGTGGCATTACACGATTTCTGCCCACTAGGACTATTTGGACAGTGACAATGAAAGGTTGAGGATCAAAATGTTATGATTTAAAGGTTGGGGACTGACTTGTTACTTAGGCTATATGTTGGTGATCCCTGCTGCAATATCTCCCTAATTTTTACAGTTCTATGTATTTAACAGAGTTGACCACAATAAAACAATTGATATAGTGAAATTATTCGACTATTTTAACTACTGCTTTGCAGAAGTTTTGGATGCTATAGATTGTGATGCATGTACATTTTATGTCCTGTGTTATTAATTGGGACTTTTCATTTCAGGTCTTGTTACAAAATTGACAGATGACCAAAAGTATGGCATGATTGAAGCTATTGCTCATCTTATTCATCGCGATTATCCTGCTATAGTCAAAGATTTTGTCAAACTTGATTTCATTCCTAAAGGAGTTAATTTGGAGCCCATTTTGCCAGTGCTGGCAAAGGTTTTTGACCAGGCTCTTGAAGGCGGGGTAGCAAAAAATATCAACTTTCAAGAGCTGGCATCAGATTTAGGACAAATAACATTTGATTATCCATTCATAATACTTCCTTATTTTGCTCTTATAATCAGAGCAGTTGGGGTGCTCGAGGGCATAGCTTTAGTGGGGAATCCTGATTTTGCCCTTGTAGATGAAGCCTATCCATACATTGCACAGGTACAGAAATACAATCCTTTCACTTGTTTTTGTCATTTGGAATCCTATTTTTCCACTTAGGCACAGGTGGATATATTTCTAGTTGATGGTGGGAAGTTAACCCCCTTTAACATCTCTTTAAAAATTTCTCCAATATCATCAAGTTTTATATGTTTCGGTGACTAGATCACATTAGGAACTAGACGTAGGCCATAATGTACTCTCTCTCCCCACCTCTCTCTAAAACTTTTAAACGTCCGAAGGAAAAAATATGCAAGCATTAGTTCAGCATCAACTGTCTCATCTTGTCAATCTCAAAATAAAGCAGGAATTTGAAGTTAAGAAAATATAGATATATATTATGAAGAGGCAAATGTTTTACAAGGACAAAGTTGGAAAGATAAAATGAAAAGGCCTCACCTTCTAATTTTAAGAGCCTCTTTTTATTTGATAGCCCCAAAACTCCCGTGTCTTCTTACTAATCGTTCAGTGTTCTTACTCAACCATCCCCACCCCTGTAGTATTAGTTCCCTATTCCACATCCTGCCTCTTCCCTTCCCCTGCATGCTCTGCCTCCCCCCTTTCTCCACCCTCCCCATGTCTGTGAGAACCTCTGAGTTGCTCCTGAGCTGGGGGATTTTGTGCGTGTAGGGCGGGGTCGGGGCATGAGAGGTAGTCAGGGGACATAAAGGTGGAGGTGCAGAGGTGAATTCAGTGGTGAGACAGAAGAAGACTGAAGATTGTGAAAGTCATGTTTAATAATGTTATTGATGTATAAAGAAAGGATTCGAAACCAAAAAATAAAAAATAAATAAATAAATTACTAAGTGGGGCAATTTTACCTTTGCCATTGTGAGAAGGCCTTTCAAAAAAACCTATTGTAAGTGAAGTCCATTTCACTGATAACTGTATGAAACTCATTTCTTTAAATAAGCAATGAAAGTAAATGAAAAAGAATAATAATTTAAATATTCATATATAAAATAGAACAGATACTTCTGGAAATTTCAGTTGGGTTTTGAATGAACATTTACTTGGTAATACTTTTTCTTATGCACTAATCTCAGTAAATTTAGAGTTCCATCTGTTATAAAATCAATTACACTAACGATGAAGCGATTTTCCTTGTAATTGACATTATTCTGTTATATTAATAAATTAATTATTTTCACATGTTGTAGTACACCTAATCAAGTTGTGACACATCATTTTTGTTTCTTGATCTTTTTCTCAATATTAGAGGCTACTCACTGACGAATCCCCACATCTAAGGACTGCATTGCATTATACGATATATGGGAAATCTGGATTATTTGATGCTGAAAGATTTATAGATGTCATGCAAGCTTTTGAAAATTTCGTAGATGCGGCAAAGAGTGGAGGTGGAGAAAGTATGAATGGTAGCATGGCAGAGCTTGGCATTCTACAAAGTCAAAACAACAATTTGCTTACGGTATTTTCAGCGAATGGTTCTCCAACATTAGCTATTCCAACACAGCCAATCCAAACAAGAGCAGCCTTGGTATTTTTACTATCTGAAAAGGGGAATTTTTTTCGAGAATTTCTCTTAGATGAGGTATATTTAATTTCTAGAGCAACTTAATTGTCAACCACATTTCCATTTATGTTCATAGCAATCTTTTATTTCTATTTATTAGGGGCGCCATTAGTATCAATCATTCACAAGATTTAATTTTTGCTTAACATAACTACAAAAAGGCCAAAGTGCAAGTAGTTTCTTGTAACTATTAGGTAATCAAATACATTTCAATTGATTTGATCCTTCTTACTGTACCCCAATTTTTGTCTGGCCTTCCTTCCTTTCCAAATCTGATCCTAGAAATCTCTATAGATAACCAATAAAAGAGAAAAAAAAATAAAAAATATATACCTATAGCTATCTATATTTGTATGTGCTTTTGGAGAAAGTGGAATTATGGTGGTTAACAAAACTGCTGTAAAAATGGGATTTCTTCATGAAGACGTTGAGAAAATTTGAACCATGTCGACTACTCACCTGATTTAATCACTTTAATATAGTTTTGGTGTTGCCATCTCCTTTTAATTCTGGTTTTCTTGATATTAGAGAATGGTTTGTGTAACTCAGTGGCATCCAAACTAACAACAACTTATATTCAGGCTGAAGGCAGAAAACTTCTTTTTGTGGCTGCCTTCGTGTGTTGTGTGTGCACGAGTGTGTTGCACTTTTGCACACATGCACTTGCCTACCTCCGAATTGAAGGTCTTTTTAGATTATAGATGACAACATGATTTTTGACAGTTGGTTTGGCTGCTCTCTTTAATTTAAGAGATCAATGAACATATTTATTTTTATGAATTACTGAATTTGAAACATGGACATTATTTGTGATCATAATTACTAGGTCATGATATTGTACAATATCCATAGCCTAGAAATATATTCTTCTTGTGTATGGGTAGACTAGGCCCTTGTTTGGGCTCTATTGTAATGAGGTTTTGGAAAAACTGAAGTTCAAAATAGTAATTTTTCAGAGAATGTGTGGTTAAGAAATAAAGAAAAGTTTTGTGTTTTTGTGTAATATTATTTTATTAAAGAATGTGTGGTTGAAATGGAGCCCAAATACGGGCTAGATGTAGATTAGATGCATAGTACTAATTTGACAAAATATGGTCTTAAGAAATGATAGCAATTCTTCAGAAACTCGAAGCATTGCAATTCAACAAGTCTATTGAATTCTTTAGTTTTTGATTAATATTTCTTCCCCACATTTACATCGACAACTGCGCACTGGACAAACATAAATAAAAAATGAATTAAATTGATAAGTTTACTTGTGCTTATGTGGTCTTACTCCTAGTGATGTTATTTTGGGGTGAATCCTGAACAGATTGTAAAGGGCATCGATGCTGTTACGAGGGAACAATTGGTACAGATAATGGCATTTTTTGGAATTGGAAATGTATCTCCACTTTTCAGTATGGTTCCTACTCTGGGACCTATTAGACCAGCTGCACTTCTTCCAACGATTACTGAGGAAGACAAGGTCATACTGAACAATGTCCAGAAAATCATTGAATTCTTGACATCTGGAACTGCATCTTCAACAAAGGTAACTACAAGTTTACAGTTGATAATTGAAAAGGTAGTCTTAAAAAATGAAAATCATTTGTATTAACTCCTTTGAACTGCAGAAATACTTCTACTGGATAAGATGTGTGGTCGTACTAAAATGTATTGTATAAGAACGGAATATATACTCCCAAGAGTGGAGGTAAAACCGATTGAGAATAAATTAAGTAAATGATGACATAGTGATTTGGACGTTTGCACAGACCAAAGAGGCTCATGTTTATTATAGTGGGGCGATCTAAGTAGAAAGTCAGAGAGGGAGGGGTAGACCGAAAATATGATGGACTTATAATTGCCAAGGATATTGGCCAATTAGACCTTCTACTAGATCAAAGAATGAATTGAAGCAAAAAGGATTCATGAGGCCAACGCCAAATATATTGGGAACAAGACTTGGTTTTTTGTTTTTGTGAAGTTATTGAATCTGCACTATCCTGTATATGTTTATTTATATATAGCTACACTTCATATACCCTGCATGGCGACAAAATGATCTAATAAATAGGATAAACTCCTATGTTATTTTACAAAATGGTCTAATGAATGGAATATTGTTAAGCATGCCTTTGTGCAAGTGTTCAGGCTTTCAACTAGGCTCCTACGAAAGACCCTATAACAACTATGTGTGCAAGCAGCTATTAATGTTTTGTTTGCTCAACTTTTATGTAGCAACTTCATGTATGTAAAAAAGTTCAATAAAACATTAATCTCTGTTGCCATCTTCTAAAGTGTATCATGAATTCTATGATGACCTGTGCCATTTCTTTTTTCAAAATTGTGCTCCAGATTGGTTTCTTTTATTGGTCTAGCTACATTGCTGAATCAACACTTGAAACTATTTGGAGAAAGTTATGCTTCAATTATTAATTCCTGAAAGAGTTCTCACTACCCAGTCACGGTTCATAAGAAAATAACTTGATGAAAACTTTGCAAGAATACAATGAAAGAGGAGGGTAATATTAACCGTTAGACATGAATGACTGAGAAGGTCGTTTAATATTTCTGAATCGTTATTTTGTTGCTGTGATATGCATCTTCTATAAATGTTTGAATTCAACAGATGATTGGATGGGCAAATTTATTTCGATTTTATTGCTCAGCATCCCTTGTCATTATGGAATCATGAATATTTTTTCTGTGCTTCCACAGGGAGTAAATGTTCCTCAAGTGATCCAAGAGCTGCTTCCAGTGTTGCCAGGACTCTCTGCAAAAGTGCTTCCTGAAGTGCTTAGTCGGTTATCTTCCCGAATACTGGCACGTGTACTGCGAGATTCAATGCTGTAAATCGAGTCAACTTAAACTGCTTATTTATGCATACATGAAAATACAAAACCTTTATTGTGCCCTCTTAATAGCTGATTACTGAAATAGATTTCTTGTAATGGTCAATACAATGACTAACCGTATATATAATTAAACGGGAGAATAAGCTAACAATTTTTTTCATTCTCCTGTACACCGTTGCTACTTTTGTTCTCTGTCAATTATTTGATATTCACAGGTCGATTGAGTTTGTTCAAATACATTCTTGATGGCAAAGTCTAGAACCTGACGCTCCAATCCCAGGCTCCCCGATTCAGCGAAAGCAACCAAAAACCGATGCACGCATTTGTCAAATAAATATATTTTTTGACATTAAAGTGTACAGGGTATTGTTACTGTGAAATACTTTGAAATGGAGGGAAAAAGTCTTAATGAGAATGCGTCAAAGAACTAAAATAAAACATCATGAGAAAAGAGGAAACCTCTGTTCACCCGAGGCATACTCGATAATATTTCGTTTCAAAGGCGAAATATACTGGGCTCCATGGAAGGCGGCAGCGCGTAATACATTTAAAGGTCCAAAATCAAGAGAATACGCCTTCTGGAAACCATCGAGGATAGCCATCAATGTCAAATTAGCAGGTTTCCTATCTGATTCATATCTTCTTAGCAAGGAAACCTGTGTAGACAGCATATTTCTCACTTATTGATCATCTAAAGAGCTTTAGAGGAATACAATCCAACAATGTGGTGAATAATAGCAATGTAATGCAAATGCTATGAATAAAGATTGCAACTTTTAACGCAGTAAAACACGTCAATTTACCAGCAGCTCATGATTAACTGATTGAACATGATCATGAAGGAATTGGCAGCGCTCGGGATTTTCATGTTTGACGTCACCTTAATTTATCAAATGAATGTCAAAGTTCCTCTGTAGCAATGTTCTAAATTGGTGAATAGAAGTCTTCTACTTCGAAAATATTTGCTGCTAATATATGGCATAATATGGATTACTAGCAACAGACCATCATATATAGGAAATCTGGTATTCTCTACATGGTATGCAACTATTCTTATTGGGCATTTCTAAGTTCGTCCCATAATAATTGTCTTCAACAAGGTCGGTGCATAGAAAAACAAGTTAATTATATCAACTACAAAGCATCAAAACCATTCCAGCACACGAGAAAATAAAATAAAAAATAACTAGCAGAATAAAACTTGGCGACAAATGTTAGCTATGGTGATCAATAGTGGCCATAATCATCTAAAAAGGAAATTTAGTATAAATGAAGCTAACAGCATGTCGAATAAATTTTCAGATTTTTATAATTGTCTGCTCAAGCTCTGACTGAAAAGTTGAGAAAGGAAAAGATCCCACCTTGATCAAGTTTTGTAGAATATTAAGTTGGTTAAATTTCTTTTTCTTACTCACAGAAATAATGTATGTCTGTATTTGAGGGCATCTCATTCCTGGACTAGGCTATTAGATTAAAATGTTCAAACTAGGATTCCAAAATGGTTAACGGTAAAATATCATATTACGAAAAGCTGGGCCATAATATTTACTTGTGTCAAGCCGCTCAAACACTGAAACTAATAACGTCTAGATATCTGCCTAGCTAAGATGCCAATGTAATTCATTTACAACTTAAGGGGCTAAATTAGCATGCAAAGGAAATTCTTTATGAGATTCCAACAGGAAAAGTTGATTATAACTATAAAATTCACAAATAAAAGGAATATTCGGGGCATCTTACAATCATAATGATACCATGCAAAGTCAGCAAAAAAACATTACGTACCTCCCCAATGTCAGCTCCTACGGCAATGCTTTCAGCAATGACCTTTGAGAGAGAGAATGCATCTCCAAATCCCATATTAACTCCTTGACCAGCCAAGGGATGGACGGTATGTGCAGCATCACCAATGAGGACAACACACTTCGATGCATAGCGATTAGCGTGCATTAGAGACAATGGAAACGCCATTCTTTCTGAGATTAATTTGACAACTTTGGGTGGAACTTCGAAGTTCTCATAAGCTGATGATGTCATATTTGCTGGGAGCCAAGTAAAGGCATCTCCACCCCCAAACAATTGTGATTGAGGACGAGGACCATATCCACTGTCCAAAGCATGGTTTACTTCTTTCACAAAATCAACCTCAGTCATTGATTTGCGATCTGAGGACTCATGAGGGGTCATAGTCCAAACAATGTTGCTAAACTTGTCGCCAATAGGCAGAAGTGCAATTGGACCATTCGGGAGAAATCGTTGCCAAGCACATTGATTTTGTTCCATATGCTCAACAGTACATATGATTGCACTCTGGGGGTACTTCCATCCAGTTGCATCGATTCCTGCTAACTCCCTAATGCGTGATTTGGACCCATCAGCTCCAACCTAAGGTAAGAACCACAGACAAAGCAACCATCAATATGGTTACATGAAAATTGATGTTCAACAGCTCTTGACCAAAAGGAATAGATTAACATTCCCTTCTGCACATCCAGAGTAGTTTCAAGCTTGAAGTTACAAGTTGAAAATTACCACTAATTTTGCATATAGGCTACTTCCATCACTGAGTTCCAGTTTGGCTAAATCTCCATGATGTTGTGATGATGAACTTGGACGTAAGATCATGGAGCTTAACCTGACAGGATGTATTGTCTTTTGGAGAGCAGAATTCTGTCAAAAGAATGATTATCATATTACATTAATGGTAAAATTATTACTCTCAGGTTCATATGCAGCCCAAAGATTGATAAGGCTAGGGAAAAGGACGTGAAACCACCTTCCACACACAATAAAAATACCATATGCTAGTGTTTGATCTTCTTATTCGATTTAGAAAAATGAAATAAACTACACGAGGAAAAATGAGAAGTGATGTTTCCAGTTAACTAGGAGTTGGCTACACGATCCCTTTCTGACATTATCTTCAATCCAAAGCTAATACTACTAATAAATTCAAGAAAATCAAATCTTATGCAACCACCTTATGACATATTTTTGGTATGCCTCTATCTTGTATCCTGTTATATTGGAATTGAACCACTCTTGTAGATGGGAACTTCTACAGGTCCATGCAGGACATCTCCCAACTACATAAAGTCATCATTCCCTTAAGTATATTTATAATCAACGCCACCTCAAATTGTTGACATGTTGCATCATTTCTCATTTTATAATTATAATATGACCACATACAATATTAAGATCCTTATTCTGACATTGGTGTTGCTGATTTTTGTTCTCTAACAGCCAATTATAAATTCCATAAAAACCTAGCTATTCTAATAGTGTTCGGCAGAACTTGCCTCTTCATGTGATAAGTATTGTGTAATGGCATACTACGCCTACAGCACTAATTCATATGGCCCAGTCCACTCTAATCTCATGCATTACATAATCTAAAAACTGTTCCTCCTTTATTAATGATCGAACGAAATTTTGGACAGCATAATCCTTTATTTTGACCCTACATCCTCCTTTATTCCACTATGACTAAAAGGGTATTCCAATGTTCCCTTGGAACCCAAAGTGCACCTCAAGAGTTCTAAGTTACAATTTATCTCCATCCTAGTGAATTCAACTAAAATTCAACAAATATTAGACTAGGGACCTCATCTTGAAAATGTTTGATAGCTCATCCTCGAGCATAACCAAAAAATATTGAGAAATCAATGCACAACTGACGCAGAAGCGTCTTAATTTGACAACGAACAATTAAAGAACGAGAAAAGAAGGGATTCAAGAAGAGAAGAATTGAGGGCAAAGAAGAAATTCAGTTTCTCATAAATTCAAAAATGCATATTACAATGATTAAGTCCTCTACATATAGAGTAACTAATCTAAATTGAAAAGAACTTACAAAAAACTAGAACTCTATCATAAATTAAAACTAATTTAATCTACTCTAAATTCTCGTAATTTGAATCAAACTCTTATTTAAAATCCTATCTAACTTCTATTTTTATTCAATCTCTATCTCCATCATTTCTTCCCAACTGAGTGAATTCGACTCTGAAAATGTGAATTGCAACTTCTTAACCAATGAGGACGACCTTTCTTTCTGACTAAATAAAACAACATATCACAAGTGGCAATTGAACCTGCAAATCATCCCTAGAAATATGATCTAACCAAGGGAGATGATCTCTCCTTCTAATCAACCAACGATAGAGAACTCCAAAAATAAAAAAACTTATGCAACTCGTCATCAAAATCGATAATTGATTTTGTGCATAATAAGGAGTACAAGGGACTAATGCTATAGACTGACTTGCGAAAACAAATGAATGCAATATCGAAAGCTTGAATGGGACCGATAAGGAAACAATTTTGTTATATTGAAAATATAACTTCAATTCAAGTGTAGTGGTTAGTAAAATAAATTAATTTCAAGTAATAATATAAAAACTTTTTCTTAACGTGTCTAGAAAACCGGATCTAAGAAGCACGTAAAAAACATAATAATCACCGTAAAAGCATTTTGTACCTAAACTCTGCATCATAAACAAGCTCATAACTTTCAACAGTCAAATAAATTATGCTATTTATCTCAACGTGAAAATTAAGAAATGGGACAACAGATGTTGGAGCAAAAAAATTATGAGACAATGAGTAGGCAACAAGCTAATGTCGATAGAAAAAGTATGCAATCGAACAATGGCCTTAGAAAACAACGTAGCAACCTAAGGAGTATCATGCAAATGAAGTAACGCCATAACGAAATTAATGTTTAAGTCACAAAAGAGAGTAGGTTATAACAATTTTTGCACGAAGTCGAGGACACGTGGAATGTCAGGCAGAGGTGAAAACGCTATGGTAATTCCTCAACAGCGTCAGTGTTAACTTCAACTACAGATGCGATCTCACAACTCATCCTCTGTGCTAAGGAAGGAGACGATGCACTATAATCATCAAAATATAGCCTTAAAAATTCATAGATTGTAACAAATAAGTTTTGAGGCTTGGCTTGTAGTGGGTAGGGTTGCTGGTCGGCTTGTATATATGGGTGTGGATACAATTAGGTTAGGGTATATTGGGCAGTTGAACAATGGGTGATGGGCTTGGATTAATACAACTTTAGAGGACAACAGAAAAATCAGCAGTAAAACGAAGGCAATTTTTTTCAATAAAACTAAAAACAACAAAACAACAGATGAACTGACTGTTGTTTTTTCTCGAATTTTTTTAATGGAACTAAACTACAAATGTAATTGCTACTTTTTTTGGGCTTTTTTCAACTAACTAAAAAGAGGAAAAAATTGCACATAATCCTAATCCTATTTACAATAGGATTGTCCTACATCAGAAACATAGACGGAAACCCTGAACAATGTATTAGAACGAATCTCTTATTCTTTTGCCTTTTCTTCATTCTCCATTTTTCATTTTCTTTTTCCCATACATAACCAAATTTTTTGTAGTACGAGGGAAGATGGGAGAACCACACACACACACAACAACAAGAGACAGGGAGGGAGTAACCATGCATGTAGCTTTACATGTCACCCAACTTGGTGAAAACAATCATGTTTAGCTTCATTTTGGAAATGAAAATGTGGAAATGGCCCAAGATTCAAGTACCTGTACGCATGATAATAGAGATCTATGAAGCACTTTATTCTCCACTACACACCTAAATCAAAATCCCAAACAAGTATCATCTGCAAGAAAGGGCTGCATGATTATGAAAATGAATTGTTATATTGCTGAAATTGTGCTTACCCAAGTACTTCTTTATTAATGTCTCTTGCATTGTACCTCGTATAACCAAGACCAGTATAATCCCAGACCTACAAGAACGTATTTGTATGTTCAGCAGTAATTTGTTATTACAATTATCAACAATCATGCTTAATTAACATAAGTCACTAGAGGGTATTTTACACAGAATTTTGCGGGAAAGAAATTCAAGGAGGGTTAATCACCTGGAGAAAAGATGAAATGAGATATAGCAATGAAAATGGAAAGAAAAAGGAATTAAATTAAATTCATAGCTGAAAGCCTCAAGCCAGATGATACATACAAGAAACGAGAGGGATAATTGTGATTGGTCATCCAACTAGAAAGTCCATTTGTTCTTATTTTTACCAGTTGGTGAATATCAGTAATGGAAGAAGCAGATTTATGTTCAATTCGCCTTTTAAGATTTTGATTCCAATAAACAAGTATACATTATTTAATTTATCAGATCAATATTATATTTCATTTTCATTTTGGTAAAAAGTTTAGCACTGCTAGTCCTCTCTGTATATAAAAATGGTTGTCATAAAAAGTTACAGATGGTCAAAGTTACAGATGGTCAAATGAGCTAGTTTTCCCATACTGAGGATCGTTGAGTGATATGTATGTGATAGAGATCCTATTAGACATAATATATGTGTCAATATGAAGACTTTCCAAGTTTAGAGTTTTAACTTAGGAAAAGTAACTAGAGTTTTATTTTATATATTTTCTATTTTATTAGAGCATTTCCAAAAAACTCTCTATTTTTAAAGAGCATCTTATGCATAATAGAAAGCATCTTTAAATTTAGAGAGTAAATATTTTTACGCACTCCAACAAGTTCTTTATTTTGACTTTTTGTTTTCCAATGAATATTAGTAATTTCTCATCATATCTTATTTAAAATAATTTTTTTATATGTTAATTAATGGCCACAATAATTTGAATAATTTAAATTCTAAAGTATTGAAATTTGCAATGTATTAAATGTAATCATTGTACATTAAGACCTCTCTCTATTTTAAAAAGTTAAAATAGAGTCTCTTTGAGCTCATTTTTAAGTATTGACTATCTAAAATAGAGATTTTTTCGAGTTTAGAGAGTTATTTTGGAGATGCTCTTAGTTGTTTCCTACTTAAATTATATTGTTTAAATCTCATATAAAGAGGGCTTATGCATAGTAACAGTTAAATTTGAATATACAGTCGTAATTCTCCTAAAAGCTGCTTATCTCTCTTCTCTGTCTGATTCCTCTCGTTTTTCTGTCTCCCCCTCTTCTCTTTCTCCCTCTCTTCCCCATTATTTCCTCTTCTTCTACAAGTCTTTTTTTGTTCCTTGAATTCTACGTTAATATGCCCAAGGACTCGAATTCAATAATGTACAATATTTAACTATTTGACTTGAAAAACTACATAACTGTAAGTCTGTAACTGGATGAGATGGAAGGATTTGCAGTAAAAGAGACGAGACAGCCAAAAAAGGGCAGAGTCATGAAGGGGTTAAGGTAGCACTAATTGAAGTTAAATTTGGGCGGTTATGATGGCACAGGAAAATTCTAAAGAGTGCTAGATGCATCAGTTATAAGTAACGGAAATAGTAGTAATGCTAAACTTAAGAGGAAGAAGATGGTCTAAAATCCGAACAACAGACTTCGCAGTTTAACTCTTGAGATGGTCCTTGATGAACAGCATAAATATTGGAAAACACTTTATTGTGAACTGCACTCACCGAGTAGTTGTTTGATATAAACTTCCACATATGAAAAGAAAATAGCTGAAAAACATTTGATTATTCTTTATCTAGTTTGCGTCTGCTTCAGAGAACTATTTCGGAGAAGAAGTGCCACATAAGAAAAATATTCCCTCATACAAATCCTACAGCAAATGAATTTAATAGGGAAGAAAAATGATTATTAAGTCAAAGAATGGATTCTTCACAACAAGAATATGTATGGTTATGGCTGTGGAATTGCAAATGTCAGCGTAATTTTCTGCTAATCACTGCTATGTATAAAGAGTTTTTGAAACCTTTTAGCTTCTCGGTGTGTGAGTGCGTATCCATACATTAAAAGAAACAGAGTTTAATGTAGAAGATCTTTTAACATAGAATTGAACTAGCTGAAGAGACCACATCTGAGGCTTCAAAGAAATAGTCATAAAGATAATTTAAATGATTATAAACATAATTACCTGCATCTTATCAAAATAAGCATGTCGATGCTCCTCAATATATTGCCAGGCACCCACACCTGAAAGGAGTAACCTTCATAATAGCATAGTTCAGAGAAAATATGTTTATTCACTATTTTTCTTAAAACAAGTAATGAAGCTCTATGTTTATGCAGGTTGAACATTGGGAAGTAATAGTGCCACAGCTTAATCAAGTGCAAGAATGAACATATTCAGCAATATAAGAATGAAGTGCATGATTGTTCTCTCATACTAATTTAAGTTAAATGCTGTGGATACTGGCAAGTGATAAAGCTTGTGCAATCAAACATGCAATGATGAGATGATGGCATTTAATTCAAACTCTTTAACTGTTGCCATCATTACATCAATGAAACCATACAGCCCTATGAGCTGACACTACGATCTTGATTACATTATTCGGTATCTTTCAAAACCTAATTATTGAAACCTTCATATGACAATATTTATGTAGACCCTAAGGAAATGTGTCAACAGTCCAAGTAGAGATAAAGGAGAAAAATCGAGTAATCTATATTTATTATTTGTTTTGCAAAATTCTTTTCAGGTTATAGAATATGTTCAGACAACTGCCAAATACCAATACTCTCTGCAGAGGAGAATATGTGTTATCTGTATTACCTGGGTGGCCCAGTCCGTTTTACACCTCTAATCAACACCATTTAAGTCGAGTACTTTTATTTAAGAAATATGCTATGTGTCCATAAAGGCCCCCTAGGCGCCCCCCAATAGGAGGCCGCCATTTGGCAATTATGTGAACCATTTTGTGTAATGCTATGTACCCACAGGCGCCCCCTAATAAGAGGCCGCCATTTGGCAATTATGTGAACCATTATGTGTAATGCTATGTACCCATAACATTACTCTATATAGGGTAACACAAAAAGTTTATAATGCTATAAGTTGCCGTTAAGGGGTAAATTGCCAAGAAATGCATGTCAATTTGTCTGATATCTTACCTCCGTATATGTTCTATATATAGTGCACCTATTTCTTTTCACATTTTGGGTAAATCACGTCCAGCATATTTTGGCAACTACTACTTCAGAATAATAGTTAAGGCCGTAAGGATATATTACTCTTTATATATGTAACAAATCTATCTGAATCATAGAAATTATGAGAACATGAGTAAGAAAAATTACCTTTAAAAAGAGCTATTGTTGCTGGTGTGACTGTACTCACTCTTGGATCTGGTGGATCCTCTTTCTTGATGCTATCTCCACTCAGCAATGCAGGATTGCTATCAATTATGGCGATACTTAATTGTTTCGTCAATGGCATGCTTGCTGCAAGCATGTAGAAACTATTAAAAGATATAACTTGGCATATGCATAACAGTTATTTATTTGAGAAACATGAACAGTTTCTAATGTAAACAACAGCAGTCGACAGTCCAGTTTAGCAGTGAAGAGTCATAATAAGAATGAAGAAGCTCCCTTCAACATATTTGAAAACTTAATTAAGAGAAAATATAGAAAGTTCCGAACGAAAACATAATTATGTGAGTACTTGAGGCAAAAAATGAATCTCATGGTTCTAGTAGATTCAGATAATGAAAAATCTTTGGAGACTTTTTTGATAACGCAAATACAGAAAGCTGCATTTACCTAAAGAGCAAGCTAGAGCCATGCCAACCATGCCACCACCAACAATTGCAACATCATATACGGGCACATTATTAGGGAACTCTTGCTTGCCTGTGAGATTCTACGATGGCAACAAGTAACACTTCAGTGATGAATATTAATGCATAAAGCATTTTGGAAAGGAATTAAGATAACAATCAGCTCTAAGAAAGTCCAGGTTGCTAATGCCAATGCCAGCAAGCATTTAAGATGTAAGAATACCCAAAAAGTTTAAAACAGCTAACATTTACTTATTTAAAGAATACCAGCATTTCAAATAATCAATGAAGAATAAGTGTGGGATAAGATGCCCAGCAGTAAAATGCAAACCAGAACTTAGAAGGCATACTGTAAAGCAATGCTCTTTCTAGCTGCCCAGATTTTTCATGGGAGTATTAGTCACAGAAAATAAAGAAAGCAATAATAGCAAAACACAAAAAATTAACTTTCCAATGACTGGTGAAAAAAAAAAAAACTGATTTTAGCAAGAAAAATCAGAATTGAAGATTCACCTATGCTCTACGAATCTAAATGGATAAGCTGCTCAATCATTTTTAATAGCTCACTCAACCATTAAAACCCAGAATTTCAAAACACTAAATTTTTTATTCTCAGGAAACTGATCACAGCCTGTAGAACAGTCCCAAGTGTATCTGCCTAGGCTGTTTTGATTTATGAGCCCTTTTTCCTTTCATTACAGTGATTACACTATTGTCTAAAATTCTACCTAGCAAAGTCAAATAGATTTACATAACGTAATGGCTTCTGATTCCAGAATATTAAGTATCATAGTACAACATCTTTCCCATCCATCACGAGAATGGGGTGATGTGATGATCTTTTTCCCCTTGCTCTTTCGGTTAGAGTCCACATTTGCAAGATTATCTTTCCATCTCATAGACAAAACTGAAAGTACTTTAAGAAACGAATCCACTAATATGATACAAGTGTCAATTCAAGAATCAATATTGGAATGACGGTAAGAGCTCTTTTATCATCAGATAGCACGGGAAGTTGAAAAGGTAGAGTTACTACGGTACTAACTTGATCAACATCTAAACCTGGTAACTTTGCACCAGCACCACTACATAAAGTCCTCTGAGCAAATTTCAAGACATGGATGTTGAACTCCACTCTTCTTGTAGTTATCCTGTGTCCAATACATAACAAAAAAATTAAGAAGGCTTACAAATATTGTCAGAATGTATTTATTTTAGACTTATGCCAAGATGCCAGTGTTGCAGCTTTTTGGAAGTAGATAACCGCCAACTCGTAATTTCACTCCTCGTTCATTTATATATATATATATTTTTTGTATGTGTATTTTTTACTTTCTTTCCCATGGGTTTCTCTCTTAAAATTTCCATCTATGCAACTTGTTCTTTTAGAAGTATTAGCTTAGATCAAATAAAATAACATCAAAAAAGACAAAAACAGTCGTTTCAGAAGCCGTCTAGAAATCCAATGACCTTAAAACCCTACTCAAAACACATTCTTTTTTCTTCAATATATGTTAATTACTCTTCTGAAGGATTCTAATTTTTAAGAAATTAATCAAAACCCATTTAAGTATGGTATAGCATCAAACGAAAATGATACAAATAGCACTATTGTATAAAATAATTTACCAAATTCTACATCAGTAAATATCTGAACACAAAACTGAGAAAGTTCAAAGTACAATGGAAAATTCAGGATAATTTATACCTATATGCATACAATTATGCACTTACCTGTTCATTGTTGGGATCTTCCAGATTTTCAGAGAGTGAACAAGGAAAGAAGAAGGTGAAATTTTAAAGCGGTGTGAGGAACTTGTTCGAGTTGGAGCTTAAAAAAGGCCTTAATTTATTTTATTTTGTGTAAATGACCTTTCAATTCATTAAAGTTCCAAACTTACCCTTCATCTTACTTCTTTAGAACCGGTTAAACTGTCTTTTTATCAGTGAAGAATGTCCTTTTGGAAAAATGAAATGAAAATAGATCCTATTTTCACTCCATTTCAATATATCCCTACCGCTTTCAGTTCACGGTTTTGGCTATATTTGGTCGTGTTTAAAAATATTTTTTATTAAATATTGAAAAAATGTGGGAATACTTAATCTTTTTTGTAACTATTTGCAAATATAATTGTTGATGTTGAAGTTCAGCTCTTGAAATTCAGAAGTGGATGTAATTGATTTAGGGTTTTATACATAAAAAAATATAAATAATTTATTCATCAATAATATTATGCAAATATATTTCGACATATTCCTTGATAGCTTAAAAAAGAAAAAAACTCGTCGGGATACCGACATATGCACTGACGGAGATTATAGATGATTACTAACAATATCGCTTTTAGTAATTTCATTTGAATCACTGATGGTATATCATCGATAATTATCGACTGAATTTCTGCAATTGATCATTTGCTCAATAGTGTTTTTGTTATTATTTTCGAAAAGGCTTATTCAACCATTTTGCTCATAATCCTCAAATTGATTGAATCGCCTCAACTCTTTGTCTAATAAAAACCATGTAAAGTGTCTTTCTATACTTGTTTGGATACTTTTTTCTTTGTTTTTAAGCGTTACTATTTTCAACTTGTAATCTTTACAGATAATAAATTACATATAAGTAAATTTTTAATCTTAGCCAAACATGCACATTATGGTATTTAGATTGGAGAACTAGATGGTGCCAATACGAACTATAACTGCATTAATTCACATTATAACTATTTTGAGGTGATAATCGATATTATTTTTCTTTTATCGCTCCGTATCTTATGCAGCATCAAATTTCCATGTCTTATACAGGATGAGCATTTTTTAACTAATTGTTTAATTTTATACTAAAGGTGCATACGTTTTTATGTATACAATATTGTGTACTATCATAGTCATGTATGTTGACAAATGTTAGGACTTATGTTGTATTGGTAATTCTTTA
>CAIGRK010318474.1:0-12059 GCA_903798315.1 Fraxinus greggii | reverse complement strand
TTTGTTTTAAGAAAAATTGTACGCGAAATATTTTATTCGTGTACAATTTTAACTCCACTTACGATAATTGTAGTTGATCCCAAATCCGGATAAAGGAGGATGGTTTTAACTTTCATAATTTATTTAATTTATAACATACATAAACTGTACAAATTTTAAATTCTTTAAGTAAAAAATGTAGATTTTACACCAAAAAAATCCGAACCGTCTCGGCCCGCTAAGGCTTAGGCCAAAGCTCGGGCTGAGCCTCTTTTTTTGGCAGTGCTTTGCTCAGCTTGGGCCCAAAAAACCCCAAGCCGAGCCCGAGCTTTTTTTTGGGCTTGGGCTTGGCTCGACTCACCTCTCCGAGCATTATATGGATGTCTTAACTTTTCAACCACACATTTCAACTATTTTAATCAAAATTTGCCAAAAATCTGATTTTAATCTCGACAAATAATGGGTCGAGTGTGAGTTTTTATAATAAAAGAAGATGAATGATTACCGTTTGATGAAAAATACGTGGTCTCATCTTGATGGCCAAGGCGTTTTCTCATAGATGTCACTCTATCAATCCTAGGTTCAAGGCTATTTAATGTTTCTGAAAAGTAAACAATATGTAGTCTAAGTCCGACCTCTAAAAAGTGATTGATCAGTTGATCATAAGGCATCTATTTTAGAAATGTCACACCAATCAATCAAAGGCAGATTTTGTATGGAAGGTGAAGTGGGATATGTAGTCTCTCATTAAAAAGGTTAATTGCCTCAAATTTACTTTGCAACAGGTTATAACGCCTCACATAGACTATGAAGGGTTGGCCTCTAAATGTCACTTCGGCTGAGGTGATGCATCACTTCGGCTATCTTAATATATGGCCCAATTGGGCTATGTAGGATAGTGATGTGGAGTGTAAGCTTGATCGAGCTTGCTAGTTGGTGTCATGTGGCCGTTGTTTGGAGTCTTGATGAGTGTGTTTTACTCATCATATTAATGCTACTTAATTTTAATATTTCATTTGATTCTTAGAGTTTTAAAATGCTTTGATTTGTGTTTTCGTGTTATTTTATAGGTTAGGTGAATCGGTATGAACAGTGCAAGATTTGAAGAAAAGAGTGATATGAGTATGAATTAAGGAAAAGTTGATGATTGGAGGCAAACTTGAAAGAAATAAGTTAATAACGACCAAAAATGGTAAAGATCCAAAGTTTGGGGAATAAAATGTAACACTCAAAAATTGTGTCGGGTCTCCAGATGAAAATTTGAGAACGTTAGGAGTCAACTGGATGCAATTGAAAATAAAAAAAAATGATCGAAATATGATCAAGATATCTCCACAAATCAATTTTCAACTGCACAAATATGTTCCAATTTTTTAGCCGAAGATTGAGATCCATGTTTGAAGTAGTAAAATTCAAATTGGAAAAGTTATCTGAAGTAAAGTTGTAATCCTTTCAATTGTCTTTCTAACACACTTTGAATCACATCAATCGGATATCGGGAAAAATATTTTTGATAGAAATATTGAAAGATGAGCAGTGTTGAATTTTTGCCCAAAAGTGGTGGGGACGCCGCTGGACGGGAAAAAAAGAGTTTTGCATATTGTGGTCTCTTTTTAAATCACAATTCAACCTAACTCTTCCATTACTTCATAATGATATAAATACAACCTTAAATGCAATTTTCGAAGGTGGCAAGATTCAAGAAATCAATAAGGAGATAAAGGCAACTTGGCAAAGAAGATTGATTCAGCAATCCAAAAAATAGTTTTATCTTTCTTCTCTTCATGTTACTCTTTATGAATTGTATAAATTTCATGTCCCATTTCACGAACTAAATAATTATTCTAGGGTTTGATCAA
The DNA here is from genome assembly GCA_903798315.1 of Fraxinus greggii. NCBI lineage: Eukaryota > Viridiplantae > Streptophyta > Magnoliopsida > Lamiales > Oleaceae > Fraxinus > Fraxinus greggii. The sequence continues at coordinate 10,221 of CAIGRK010318474.1, read as the reverse complement.
CCAAAACTTGAGGAAATGATTTGATTATATTTTAGTTATTTTTATGAAATTTTCCTTTCCTTTATATTGGTGTTAATTCGTCACTAATTAAATGGTTAGATGATAATCAAATTCGGCACTCGAGAGAGAGGGGAATGTAGGCGCTATCATAACAATAATACAACCTAAATTTTATGGGTTCTAAGTGAAAGTGTAGAATCTATGAAGTTTGTCCCATCTAGGAACCACTATCTTGATAAATCTTGATTTTAATTCGAAATATAAATATTGGAGTTAATTTCTAGGATTAATTTTTACCCGGCACTCGAGATAAGGGGTAGAATTACATTATGATTCTTGTTTATATATATGAAAAATTGATTAGAGATAACTAGGTTTTTGAAAATCATATTTTATAGTTAAGTGAAATCATACCCTAGATTCTTTTATATTGATTAATTCGTATAGTTTGCTTTTTTTTTTTCATTGAATTCGTCACAATTGTCCCTAGTTTAAATAAAGCATTGATTAAAACAATTCATTCATCTAGATAAAATAGAGGCTACACGATTATAGTACTCGGTATAAAATTAAATTACAATCTCTGTGGGTTACACGCTCTAACTCCATTCATATATTACAAAACTTGACACCGTACACTTGAAGTATAATTTACACTGTATAAAACGTGTGACAAGTTTTAATAGAGGAAGTGTAACAAATAAAAATATATCATTTTGTTTGGTACCGATTAAATTTTAGATTTTAATTTAAGTCAAAGTCAACAATTCATTTAACCACATATTTTATGGGTCTAACAACTTTTCAACCACACATCTCACCAACTTCTATTAAATTCTTATAAAAATTCAATTTCAATCTCCACCAAATAGTGGTCAAAATTGTCAAACTAAATAAGAAACAATTGAAGTAAAATTGAAATATTTTATTGAAAGATAAAAATTGAAAATACAAGATTTGAGATGAAAAATTAAAATTACAGGAATTTCAAATTTTCTTGAGATGCAGAATTTTAACTCTAAAACTAAATTCGCTATGCGTAAAACCTCAAAATGAAGTGCTATAAGTATCTGAGATTTTGGACGTGAAATTACATTGAAATGAAAAAATAAGAATCTTTGAATAGTTGATGGTACTTGTCTCCTATCTTTTGTCCGCCACCTCTGTCTTTTTTGAATAATCCATCTCTTTGTCTTCTTTTTGAAAAATTTACGCTCTTCCCGATTTTTTGAAAGATAATTTATTAAAGTAACTTTAATAAAGTTGATTGATTGGTCTTTCGTATGTCAGCAAGCCTGGCAAAAATAATTTGTTAGTTGGCAGGCACATGTTGAAGAGCATTTCCTTTGATTTATGAACCCGATATTTTCTCAAATCATCAAGAAAACTGGGTCCATATGGTCATTTTGAATTTCTTTGAGTATCTTCTTCAATAAGGTCATCAATATCATAACCAAAGCACATATTTTCATTGCTTTGTTCATAATCTTTTGATCCTAAAGAAGAATATTTTGATCCTAATTTTGAACTTCATCTTTTTGATGATGCTTCAGTAACAGTTACAATTTTGTCTGAAACAATTTCTAGTTCTTCTGGTGTTATACATTGATTGAACATTGCTAATAATCTTGATTTTTCAGCAAGAAAATCAGCTTTTTTATCAATTTCCTTTTGAGATAATTTTGGAACACCAACATTTCTCTGTTATTAAATCCATGAACTAACTGCTTTAGGACATCAGTTTCTTTCATGGAATTTTGACCACCATTTTATTTTGAAACGCCTAACAATTCTTTTGACGTTGAAATCGTTGTATTCTGGCAGATTTTGATTTTGAATCAAGTGGAAATCCCAATAGAATATCCACAGTACTTTGAAATTGTACAAAAGATTTTCTTAAGGCTTTGAAAATGTTTTAGCCTTTGTTTTGAAGTGTTCGAATACTTGACGAGTGAGACTAGGTAACATTTTCTCATCAAGTCCAAAAAATTCAAACTAATTTTGATATTATTCAGGAAAATTTGATGGGCAATTTTGATGGAAAAGAATAAACCAGTTTGATGGAAAAGAATAAACCAGGAATGAGTTACTGGTCTAAAATAAAATAACATTGAACAACGCCTCTTTGTAGTCCAAGTAACTGAATTTTGATTCGAATGAATCTATTCTTGAAATATTCATCTGTTTGTCTTTTCAAGGGTGTAGTCCTCAGTTTTTATAAGACCATACCCTTTGGATAGATATTTTTGAAAAATCAATATGTTTGGGATTTTTCCTATTTGGAGTGTGAGTAATAATAGCAGATCCTGTTATGATGAGGATAGCTTCGTAATACTCACGAGACCTTTTGATATTTGAAAGTAGAAAATGGAAATTTTGAGGGAAAAAATCTTGAAGATGTTCTTCTAAGGAAGAATATCTTTGTAACCATGATGTTTCCATTTCAAAAATAAGCAAATGATTTTTGAGGGTTAATATCTGGGAGTTTTCCAGAACCAATTCGAAGGGCTTTTCTGTAATTTGAGTGTTTGTTTTCTAGAATTGTTTGAGTTGGGTTTTGGAAGATTTTTGAGGCTAATGTAGTATTTTGAGAATTAGAGGATGCTTCTTTCGATCCTATATGGGAATTTTGAATGTAATCATCTATATTATTGAGAGGAATTTGAATTTTTTGTTTGTTTGTTCTTCTTGTTCTCTGAAGAACTCATTTCACTTGCTTTGTATGAACTCTCTAGTAAGGAAGTCTGCAAGAAAGTTTGAAGAATCCTGTATACATAGAACTTGAAAATCAAAGCAAGATAAAATCGCTAGCCATCTTTTGAAAATCCGTTTGGAAACAAGGTTTTTTACGTCTTTTTGCAACACTTCTTTTGAAGCTTTGCAATCGATTTTTAAAATAAAATTTTTATTGATCAAATAGTCTTTAAATTTTGAAATGACAAGGATGATTGAAAGAATCTCTTTTTTTGATAGTGGAGTAATTCTTTTAAAGACCTGTCCAGATACCTAATTGATATCTGACAAGTTGTTCTTCGCTTGAATTTAAAGAGACCCATTTGAGGACACAACCATACCCTAAATCTGACGCGTCGGTCTCCACAATAATAGAGGCAGTAGGGTCTAAAATAGATAAGCATGGGATACTTTTGATGGCCTTTTTGATAGATTGGACTGCAAAAGTACACTCGTGACTCCAATGGTCAGGTTGCTTTTGTAATCTTTTGAAAAGTAGAGCATATAGAATTCTAATATCTTTGATAAAGTCTCCAACATAATTGATACAATCCAGAAATCTCTGAAGGCTATTTTTGTCTAAAATCTCATCAGGGAATTTATCGGTGAAATCAAAACTTCTTTGAATTGGTGTAAGTGTTCGTAAGTGAATTGTATGTCCTAGAAACCTTATCTTAGTTTGACATAGAGCAACTTTCTTAGCCGAAATAGCTAAACCATTTTGTTTGACCGCATGAATGAATGTGTACAAATATTTGAAATGTTGTTCTAAACTTTCGGAAAATATTAAAACATCATCAGTATAAGCAATAATAAAATTTTGATATAGATTGAAGATATCATGAAATTCTGAAGGAGCATTTTTNTGGTGTAAGTGTTCGTAAGTGAATTGTATGTCCTAGAAACCTTATCTTAGTTTGACATAGAGCAACTTTCTTAGCCGAAATAGCTAAACCATTTTGTTTGACCGCATGAATGAATGTGTACAAATATTTGAAATGTTGTTCTAAACTTTCGGAAAATATTAAAACATCATCAGTATAAGCAATAATAAAATTTTGATATAGATTGAAGATATCATGAAATTCTGAAGGAGCATTTTTAGACCAAATGGCATAACATTCCATTTATATTGACCAAAAGGAACGTTAAAAGCAGTTTTGTATCTGTCTCCTTCTTTAATTTGAATTTGCTAGAATCCTGACTTCATATCAAATTTGGAGAAGATAACAACTTTGAATAATCTGTTTCACATGTCTTTCTTTTGAGGTAATGGATATCTTATCCATTGAAAAGCAGAATTGAGAGGTTTATAATTGATAACCAAATGAGGAACTCCTCATTCAATTTCAACAGAATTATTGATATAAAAAGCCGAACAACTCCAAGGCGATTTGCTTGGTATTATAAGTTTTTTTATCTAGGAGATCTTGAATTTATTTAGTACAATGATATAATAGATCTCTGTTCATTTGAATAGAAAGAAATTTTGTAGAAATATTTGATTCATGAAAATCAGAAGTGTAGTGAAGAGAAACCACATGTTTCTTCCTATCCCAAAATGCATTTGGAACAGTAGAACATATTTCTTTTTCAATTCGCTTTTGAAATCAGAAATTTTTTGAATGATTGAAGATTCTTGAAGTCTTTCTTCAATTCTTTGAAATTTGATTTCTTCTTTAAGAAAACGAACATGATTTTTCTTAAAGTTAATATTATTGACTAATTTTGAAATAGAAACTTCTTTTAACATATTCACATCTTTGAAAGAAGAAGGATTTGTAAATTTGAAAATAATTTCTTGCCCAAAAATTGTAGTTGTCAATCCTTTTGAATCAACTTTACAAGGATAAATTTGAACAATAAAATTAGTATCAAGAACAACTTCTTGATCTAAATCCTTTACTAAGTAAAAAGTATTTTTGAAACAAATATTTGAATTACGAACATGGGCTTTTGAAAGTTTATACTGAATATTAAGTTTTTTTACCACAAGCTCCATAAAGTCGCTCAGTAATTTTTTTCAAAATATTTTGTAGGAATAAGTCCTTCCCCAATACAATTTTGATCAGTTCTAGAATCGATTAAGATTCTAGTATGAAGTTTGAATTCTTTGTTAACTACAATAATCATATTGCAGTACCATTATTGAAGTTGAATACGATTAATAACATTAATCTTTTCTTCTCCAGTATGAATTTTCTGAGAAGATTTTGAATGATGGCTTTTGGAACTGGAATCAGAATGATACGAATTTGAATGATAAGCATGAGAAGTATCATCTTCAGAGGAAGAAGATAATTGATTCTCAGAATCTTTTATTTTAAGATGAACAACTTCCAACTTAACATCTTGCATTTGCTTTTCAAGATTGGAAATTTGAGATTTCATGATATTGATTTCCGATCTTAAATCAGGACTAAAAGCTTTGGATTTTTCATTATGAATTTTTTTCAAAATATCATTCATATTGAAGGATTCAGAAGTTGAAGTTGAAGGAAGAAGAGAACTGGACTTAGTTTTCAATTTTTGATCAGAAATTTGATTAATAATTTCTTTAATAAGTCCGTCTTCTTTGGTAAGAACATTTATGGCTTTACAACCACAAACTTCTTTACTTTAACATGAAGATAATGATGAATTTGAACTATTTTCAAGATCAGAATCTTCTTAATTTTAGAAACTTGTTCAATTTCAGAATTTGATGAATCTGACTCAGAATTGATAAGATTGAGAAGTTCAAACTTAGTATCTTCATCACATTGACAATTACTAAATTTTCCCTTAAGATGACATTTATTTGAATAATGACCAGATTCGTTACATTTCCAGCATGTAACATTTGAAGTTCTTTATTTGAAAACTTTGTTTTTGAAAAGTTTTTAGAAGGAGTTGAAATATTTTTTTGAAGATCTTTTCTTAGAATGAGAATTTTTTGATCTTGAGGGAGGAATGACTTTTTTGAATCCATATTGTTTACAGAATGATTCAAGTTCTTTACGATCTTCATATCTTCCTAATTTCAATTTGGCTTTGAATTTGAGATCATCCTTCACGATTAATGAAGCTTATTAGTTCTCCATACATAAGACTTTGATAATGAATTGAATTATCATGATCTCTCTTGATTGCAGTTCTAACCTTTTCGGCGAAAAGCGTTGGAAGTCCCGAAATAAATCTTTCTTTCCAATAAGATTGTTGACAATCACTTCTTAATAAAACTTGTAAAAGGAACATATCTTTATACCAACGAAAATCTTGAAGAGTAGGACAATTCAAATTCATAAGAATTTGAAAATAATTTTCGTTAATATTAGTAGGTTTGCCAATAAAATGTTTGATAATACAATATATTAGTGTTGCAAAGCTATTATTACTGCCATCGACTTTAACAGCATTTGCGATTTCACTTCTATCGTCAACAGTAAGGTAATTAAACCACCAATTTTTTAATTGTCCAGAAAGTCTAAGAGTAATATTGTTAGTAGCCTCATACTTAGTCCATAAGTATTATAGGCATTCCAACAAATACCCATTTTCTCAAGAAATTGAAGAAGTTGATATTCAGATAATCCATCAATGTTCCATTCAATGATAGAATCACCATCATATCTCACTTGAGGTGTACCTTTTTCTTTAAAAAGTAAATCAGGACTAGTATGTCGAGGATAATAAGGAGGAACTTTTGAAAATTGAACCTTTTGACCTCTGATTTTATTAACATAAAGATCAAATTCTTCAATAAATTGACTCTCAATTTCATCAATAGTATTGATATTATTGGGAGAAGAAGAAAATTTTGGAAGCTGAGTTGCAAGTTCGTTGATAACACTTTCTTTGGAATTTAATCTTTTTGGATGAGTTTCATGAAAATGGCATAAAGATGAAATGAGTGTTTCAATTTTCTTCTTGCCTTTAACAATTTTTGAAGACTCAGAAGGCTCGGATTCAGAATTAGTTTCAATTCTATTTAACCGAGTACACATAGATTGAAGAACAATATTAGTATAATTGTCCTGAGATTGAATGTTCTTGATATCTTTAGTATTGACTAAAGGCTCGTCAGAACGATCAATTCTTTTGAAAGGAGAAGCAATAATTTCAGTAGTTCCATGTGGAATCACAATCTCTTCTAAAGGAGGATGAGAAGATTGAAAACCATTCTCTGAAGAAAATTTCTAGGTTTTCTTTGAAAAAGTAGTATTTTGAATACGTTGAAAACTTTGAAGTAAGTCCATTCAAAAAAAAAAAAAAAACTAATATTGCTGGAGAATTATCAAATTCTTGTCAGTAAGACTCAATTTGTTCTTTTGAAAAAGATTTTTGTTAAGATGTCGAAATTTTTTGACTTCAGGAGTTTGATCGGTTTTGAATTCATTTCTTCTATCAATATGAGAAGAAATTATGTTGCATTGTCGATCAAGTTTTTCAGATTGAGAAGGAATCATATTTGATAAAGTAAGAGAAGTAGGGGGTTCCACTTTTTCTTCTTTGTCAGATTTTTCATTTTGATAAAAAGGTTTTCATATTTTTGGGTTAAAATTCACACCTTTTATAGAGGAAGTTGAAAATCTAGCAAATTGAAAAGAAGAGTTAGCTCTAGATCTATCATCAGATCTGGACGAATTGGATCTTTGAAAAGTAGTTGAAAAAGAAGATGGTTTATCAAAAGTAACTCTGACACTTCCATCGGGAAAATGAATTAGTTGTTTAGGATTTTTTCTAATAGAAGTTGGAGCAAGATTTTGTGCATTTTCAAAGTCCCATTGTAAACCCCTTTCTTGAAGATTTCAGGGAATTCTCTTGGGAATCATGACTTTTGAATGAAGAGGATTAACTTCAACCAATAGACTTTCATCTCTTGGAGAAGATCTAAGAGTACGAATATTAAGTTGAGTGTTCAAAAGTTTGTAATAAACTCCATAGATTAGAGCAAAAGCTTTTGAACGATCATCAACATCGAAGTTTTTAGTTTGAATTCGAAGATTTAGAACATTAAGAATAGCTCCATCTTGAAGACAAATTGAAAAATTTGGATAACAGTTTGAAAATATTGGACCACTCTCGAGATTAGACTTAAGCATGGACAGTAAAGAATGTTCAAATCTTAGCAACCTCTTGTCTCTTAAGGTTATAAGAACATGAATGTCTAGAACAAGTATAAACAAATGTTTGACAGCAATTTGAACAAGACCAATATGAATATACTGAAATTTTTTCCTATGAGCAAGAATAGATTCTTTTGAAAGTAAATTAATAGAAACAATTTGATTTTTGTCACGAATAGTTTGTTCTAAAGTTTTGATTACATAACTTTGAGTAAAATAAAACTTTCCTATCTCATAGATAGAACTTTCATCTACCTTTGGGATAGTCTAATTTTGAAGAGTTTGCTCAATTTTTGCAATTTGAAGCTCTTTTGAATTAATTTCATTTGCTGCAGATGAAGATGCAACATTTTGATAATCAATTTCTTCGTTATTTTCTTGAAAATAGTTTGACGATTTATTATCACCACTACATTTACTAAACCAATTTGACATAAAAGACATGATTGAATAGTAATAAGAAATAATAATAAGCCAACAACGAGACCACCAAAATGCCTACCCTGGTAATACGGTTGACCAATGCTATTCAATTGACATCCATGCCTAACACCATTCTAATCTCAAAGCAATGAAGAAAATAGTTTGACACAGTTTCCTGACACCTTCGACCCACACCACCACCACAACTCTCACTCACCACTACCCATGCTCACCACCGTCAATATGAAACCAGAAATCAAATTCATCTCTATCAAACCTACAAATCAAATCCCTCCCAACCCAAAGATAGGGAGTTGAAATCCCAAAAGCTGCATCAATTGTATGTCCTTTTTTTTTTTTTGGTTGAAATCATAATCTGATTTGATGCCTATCAGTCATAGTCCGCGACGGTGAGGTGTGATCGAAAGACGAGTTATCGATAATTTTTGAGTTCGTGATTTGGAGATTTTAGGTGGTTATTTCGATGAAATCTGATGGAGTTAGGGCTGGTAGTTGGGTGGGATGTGTAGAGGGGAATGAGGGCTTTCCATTGACATGTAGATCCGACGGTTTGGGCGGTGGTGCCGGTGATGGAGAGGTTGATTTTTGCAGATTTGTTGATTTTGATTTTTTATTTGGGTTTCATTTGGCAACGGTGAAGATGACAGCAGAGGTAGTGGTGGTTGTAGATTTGGTGACGACGATTTGGTTTTGGGTGAGATTTAGGGTGGGCGTGAATGAGTGTTGGTGAAGAATGTAATCGGTGGCTGTGTCGGCTTGTGTAAGTGGTTGATTTCAGCTGTGAGGTATAGGCTGGGGGTGAAGAAAAAAATCAATTTTTCCTTTGGTTTTTTATTTATTTATTGTGATAATTTTAAACATACCAATTTGCCCATATTAATTTGATCAAAATTAATCAAATTTTGACTTTATTGATCAACTAACGATCAAATGTTGGACTCCAACTGCAAATTTATGAAAGGTTAGAGACTTTCGTGACACAAAATGAAGGTTAGAGTAAAGTTTATAAAAATTGAAAAGATTAGGGACCGTTGCTGCAATTTTTTCTAAATATATTATCAAATTAAGGGAAAAGAAATAAGGTTGTGTTTAAGTCATATTATTTTGAAAAAATGTATCTTGAAATAGTAGATTGATGACGAATGTGTGATTAAAAAGAAAGAAAAATTATTGATGTGATAGATAATATTATTTTATTAAAGAATGTATGGTTGAAAGTAAATAGAATGATGTGTATAGAATGATGAGAATAAAAATTTTGACTTGGCTGGAAGAAAGGCTAAGAACCGAAAAGGAGTCAAAAGTAGGTAATATAATATATTGAGGGCGGGAAGTTTGGGGGCGGCAGCACTATAACATTGACTCCGCTACCTTCCATTAATTTTTCAACAACCATTTCCATTTTGACTAGTTCAATTCACCTTCTCCAAGTTCCACCCGAAAACCCTCCGTAAAAACTCAGTTACCCAAAGACCCTGTTCATTTTTTTCCCTTTGCTTTTTAGCTCTTCCTATGGTTTTGCTTCAAATCTTCATAATTTGATTAATTCAGCCATCTTCATTGTCCCTGTAGCTGGACAAAGAACAAAGGAGCAGGACAAAAAATAACCAGTTGACGGAGAAGATTTATTTATTTTTGTTTGTTAAATTGATGGCGAAGAATAGTAGTGTCAGTAAGAAAGAGACGGCTTTGAGATTGAGGGCGGGGGCGGAGGAAGCGGTGCATTGTATTGGGTTGGGCTATGATTTGACTCTGGACCTGCGATTGAAGTACTGCAAGAAGCAAATTACGAGAGATGGCTCCAGGCTGATTGCGATTGATGACGATCAGGTGCGTGATATTGCTATTCCTGGAGGTATTTTGGTCCAAAATGTACCCAAGTCTATCAATTGCGATAAAGGCGAGCGCATGCGGTTCAGCTCTGACGTTCTATCTT